>JAQZBX010062430.1:0-16892 GCA_029593785.1 Cabassous unicinctus
TTAATATCCAGAATAAAAAAAGAAATCCTACAACTCAACAACAAAAAGACAAAAAATCCAATTGAAAAATGGGCAAAAGACTTGCATAGACATTTCTTCAAAAATATATGCAAATGGCCAAAAAGCACATGAAAAGACGCTCAACATCATTAGCCATTAGGGAAATGCAATTCAAAACCACAATATGATACCATTTCATATACATTAGAATGGCTACTATTAAAAAAATGGAAAAGTACAAGTGTTGGAGAGGATGTAGAGAAATAGGAACACTCATTTATTGTCAGTGGAAATGTAAAATGTTGGAGCTACTGTGTCATAGTGACATTATTCACAATTGCCAAAAGGTGAAAGCAATCCAAGTGTCCATCAACTAATGAATGGATAAATAAAATGTGGTATAAACATACAATGGAATATTATTCAGCAGTAAAAAGAAATGAAGTTCTGATACATGCAACAACATGGATTAACCTTGAAGACATCACGTTGATGGCAAAATAAGCCAGATATAAAAATATACTATGATTATGCTGATATGAAATAATTAGAATAAGCAAATTCATAGAGTCAGATACTAGAATATAGGTTACCAGGGTCCAGCTTAGGGGTGAGGAATGTAGAATTAATGCTTAAATTGTAGAGTTTCATTTGCGGTGATGGAAAAGTTTTCGTAATGGATGGTGGTGATGGTAACATAACATTGTAAACATAATTAAGAGAACTGAATTATATATTTGAATGCAGTTAAAAGGGGTAATTTTAGGTTGTATATAAGTTACTAGGATAAAATTAAAGAAAAATAAAACATTGGACTGTACAACACAGTGAACCCTAATGTAAACAATGGACTATAGTTAATAGTAAAATTATAAAAATGTTGTTTCATCAATTGTAACAAATCTTCTACATAATGCAAGGTGTCAATAATAGGGTGATATATGGGAATCCTGTAGTTTATGCATGATTGCCCTGTAAATCCACAACTTCTCTAATAAAAAAAGAAAATAGGGTGGTATATGGGTATATGTATTTAATGCATGATTTTTCTGTAAACCTACAACTTCTCTAATAACAAAAAACTCCTCTCTCCTAGCAAAACCAAAACAAAACAACATTTAAAAAACCTGCAAGTAAAATCGAAAGACAAATTCATCAATTGTAGCAAATGTACCACACTAATGAAGGGTGTTGTAATGTGGGAAAGTGTGGGAGGGGGAGGAAGTGGAGCATATGGGAATCCCTTATATTTTTTATGTAACATTTATGTAATCTAAAGCTTCTTTAAAAATAAAAAAAAAAAGTTAATTATGAAAAAAGAGAAGACTATGAGAAACATTTGCAATTCATACCACAAAATGTTAATCTTCCTAATATAAATCAATAAGAAAAAGACTAACGATATAATAAAGAAAAGGGGCAAAGGATATGAACAGAAAATTAGGAGAAAAAGAAATAAAAATTCCACTTCAACATATAAAAAGATGCTCTACTTTAAATATAATTAGAGAAATGCAAATTAAAATTTCACAGAAATAACGTTTTTCATCTACCAGATTGTCAAACATCCAAAAATTTGCGGCTACTTTCTGTTGGCAAGGCTGTGGATTGTTGACAGTAGGGGATGTTCAAGTGCATCCCTCATTTTTATTGGTCATATTTACCCAATTTGCAAATGGGTAACTTGAAATTTATACAAAATTCTCATTTCTGGGAATTTATCTCGAAGATGTCATTGTACAAACTTACTAGTTGCAGCATTGGTTGTAATGGCACAAGATGGAGTTAATCAAATCTCCATTTATAGGAGATTGGGTTTATCAAATTGTGATACATCAATATAATGGAATACTATGCACATGTAAAAGAAAATAAAAGGGAAATTCTCTATGAACTGATACGGAAAGAGTTCCTTTCTATAAAATTGTATGCTGATATCCCCAAGACATATTATTTATTTATTTTTTTAAATTTATTATTTTTATTTTTTATTTACCCCCCCCCTTGCTGCTTGTGCTGCTGTGTCCATTCGCTGCATGTCTTCTCTGTGTCTGCTTATCTCCCCCTTGCTGTGAGGTCTTGCCGCATCAGCCCACGAGCCGGTCTGCCCTCACAAGGAGGCGCCGGGAAGCGAACCCGGGGCCTCTCATATGGTAAACGGGTGCTCTATCCATTGCGCCACACCCGCTTCCTGCCATGAGGTTGCTGCATCAGCCCACCGCACCGCTCAGGCTGGCGTGCCCTCACAAGGAGGCCTCAGGACGCGAACCCGGGCCTCCCATATGGTAAACGGGGGCTCTATCCACTGAGCCACACCCGCTTCCCAAGACATATTATTTAAATAAAGCAATGCTTATAGCACCATATATGGTATGCAATTTTTGTTTAAAGAGGGAAAAATTAAGAATATACACTTCTGTTTTTGTAACACAAGAGACCACTAAAAGAAGTTATCCTTGTGGGATGGAGTCTAGGAATAAAGTAGAACCTTTTTTGCTGAATACCTCTTTACATTATTTTGATTTATAAGCTATGTGAATGGATTATTTATTCAAAATTTTATATATATTTTATATGTCAGTCATATTGAAAATGTCTGATTTTAGTACCTCCAAAAAAGTCCTCTTTAAAGAAACAAAGAACAGAACATGAAACTACTTTTTACAATTATCCTATCTCTCTCTTCTTTTCTGTTTCCTTTAGGGCTTTTTCAAGCCTGATATATTTCATCCTTTGACTTGAGGAAGAAGATAAATAACCCGGCCGAGAGTGACCTCAGGATTTGGGATGTTCTGTCAACAATATGGAGACCACCCTTGCCGCATTGACTCTGTGTTTCTGTCTCTGAGATGATAGTTTTTCTTCATGCACTGAGGTTTTACTCTGTAGATCACTGTTTTCAACCTGCTAAGAAAAACACCCAAGTAGATCAACAGTTGTCATGTTCAACTCAAGAGTGACAGCAAGTAAAGACGATGTGCTTCATTGAGAAGGATAACACCGGGGTTCCAGGTATGTTAACCCTGACCCCGTCTATAAATTACTTACATGCCCGAGTTTATTTTCCTCCATCATAAACAGTGGTTTATGTATGGTTTGATTTACTAACCCTTCCATGTGAACTATAAGAATCTTTAACTACAACTATGTAAGTCTGTAGATGTACAGATGGTGTTGTGTCTATATATACAATCTGTTATCTGGCCAGGAGGGTAGATCTCTAGGACCTGAGAAGAGAGGTTAGTGAGGACCTAACATCAAGTAAAGTAAACCTGGGGAGGTAAATTGGGGAGCTGGGAAGGGAGGAAACCCCCACTTGCCTATCTTTCCAATCTGTTCTCTCAACTTTCTTCTTCTCAAGGCCTTTGCACTTTCTGCTTCCTCTATGGGAGAAATCTCTGCCCCTGGATCCTTGAGCAGATCCTGTTTCCTGGCATTTGGGTCTAAGCTCAAATTTGACCTCTACAGATTTGTCCTCTTCAGATAAACTTTTCTGTTGCTTCCCTACAACTGCCATCACTTTATCACATCATCTCGCTTTAGCAGCTTGATCGCACTGTCTGAAATGATCTTGTTCATTCATTTGTTAACCTGTGTATTGTGTATTATCCATCACCTCCCTAACACCCAATAGATTGTAAATTCCAGAAGGGCAGGGGCCTTATCTGTCTTGTCTTCCCACATATTCTCAGTGCCTGGAACAGTGTCTGGCCCATAGTATAACCTCAATAAATATTTGTTGTATGAATAAAGGGAGAATGAGGCCTCACATCTAACTGGATTTTGTACACAGGACCAAACAAATGAAAGACATTTAATAAATACTCATTCAGTGAATGAGTACATTCAAGTAATCTCTTTACAGACACAGGCGTTGCTTTTTGAAACACTCAAATTGGCAAAGAAAAGGTTTCTTTTCTAATTTTAGTATTTGTTAAGAAGGCCCAATATGCACTGAAAGACTTATTTAATTTAAAAGGCTTATTTGACTATCAGAAGACTTCTTTATTGTGCATACAATTTTTTTTTCTTGAGAGTCAGTGAAACTTGTACTACACCAAATCTATATTTCCTGAAATAACTGATTTAAAAATCAATTGCCCAAAATTCTTTGTCATCAGCATTGAACTATTTCGGTAGGTATTTTATTACAGTTTCAAAGGTAATTATCATAAATGTTACAATAGATTTTTAATGTATAAACAACTTGAGTTTATTGATATGCTGATTTAGTAAATCCTAACTACCAGGCTACATTTAAAATATTAATAGTTCAGTAGACATAATTAGTTACATTTAATAGTACTAATGGCTGTGATTTTTAATGAGGCTTAAATCCCTATTTAGAAAGAGCATTTTCCTCCTCAAACATATGTTCTTTTCTGATGAAGTTAAATTATAGATAGTGAACTGGGTTTTGGAAAGGGGAATGGACATCTGTTGAGTGTCTAGACATGTGTTAGACATAGTGCTGGGTAGTCTTCAAATGTTGAGTACCAACCAAATGTTCTCTGGAGTTTTCTGCCAAATACTTGGACTTTGTGGAGCTTACCTTGAAGGACTATTATGTGTGTGATGCAGTCTACTTCTTTGATCATGGTCCAAGTTAAGTCTATATTCTATTAAATTCATCACTAACAATAATGAAGTTCCAATATAATGTAAAATCACTCATCTTGTCTTTTGGAGACTTTCTTGATTAAGACAATTTCATCAAGAAAGATTTTTACATAGAAATTTCTGGACTCATGGAATCAGGAACTATCTTAATGCTCTCCTCCATTCCTAGATGATATATGAAATGTCACTGTCTTGGAATTTTATTATAATGGTTCTATATTACTAAAAATCATGTTTTAGAACAAATGACCTGAAACATAAGTGATAACTAGGCTCTGTTTCAGTGAGTTAACTGAAAAAGAAGTGCTTTCATGGAAGGGAAAATAATGGGATATGCACTTATTTTTATCACTATTCCTTTCCTTCTCTAAACTCATGGATCTGTTGTGATGGGTATTGTTTTAGTTTGGGAAAAGCTGACAATGCAAAATACCAGAAATGGGTTAGCTTTTATAGTGAGAATTTGTTAGGGTAAAATCTTACAGTTCCAAGACTGTGAAAATGTCCAAATCAAGGCATCATCAGAGATGCTGTCCCAACAATGGGCAGCTGCTGGTGATAATGGACTCTTGCCATATGGCAAGACAAAATGGTGACCTCTCTCTACCTTCTCCTCCAGGCTCACTTCCTCCCTGAGCTCAGCTGTGGGCAATCGGGCATATGGGTCATCTCTCCCTAGGCCTTGTCTCTTCAGCTTTGGGCTGCATCACTGATTCCAGGCTCCAGCTTCTCTCTCAGCCTCTCAGGTTTTCTCTGTCTTCCTGCAGCTGTAGTCCTCTCTCACATGGCAGGGTAAAATGGCAGTTCTCTTTCTCTGTGTCTCTGCATGTTTCTCCCGTTTATAAAAGGCTCCAGCAAGAAGGAGGAGACCCACTCTGGGTCTTACTGAAATACTTCAATCAAAGATCCCCCAACTGAATTCAATCCAATCATAGGGTCCCACAATCTAATCAAAGTCCCTTACCTGAAGCAATCTAATCAAAAGTGATCTAATTAAAAGTTCCCTAAACAGAATCTAATAAAAGGTCTCACCATATATAATAATTTTACAGGCATAGGAATGGGTTAGCTTTAAGAACAGGATTTTCTGGGATCCACAAAAGACCCAAACCAGGACAGGTATTGTTTTGGAAGAAGGTTTGGAGTTCATGTGAGCTGTATATTGAGTGGCTGAGATATCCGAGTTAGAAGGAGTACTGGAAATTGAAGAGAAATTACTGCCTCCATTTCAGACAACACAAAGCCATGGGTTATAGTTTGGACTCTTTATCTTACCTATAAACAGGACATGGTCAGGTGCTTTAATTCTGTACACTGTTTGACTGATAAATAGACTCTCCTAGACTGTAGAGGGAAATGTAAAGTGGTGGGCCTAGTCTTCAAGGCAATTTGTATATATGTATTAGGAGTCTTAAAATATTTGTTGATTTTGACCCAAGGATTTCAAGAGGCACGAAAGAATTTGTATATAGTAGCAGTTCTTAAATTGTGGTCCACCATCCCATGGAGGTTTCTTAGACTCTTTTACAGGGACCATGGTTCAAAACTATTTTCATGTTAATATTAAGATGTTACTTGCCGTTTTCACTTAAGCCTTACATTAAGCTTGCTGTTCTCATTTGCACCAAAGATACAAAGCTACAGTGAGTAGAAGTGCTGATGCCTCAACCTGGATTGTCCTCTGTAATGTCATGAATTGAGAGTAAAACATGCCAGTCGCACTTAAGGGTGTCCTTGAAGAAGCAATAAAAATTATAAATTTTATTCAATCTCAACCATCGAGTGTATATCGTTTTAATATTCTCTATGACAAAATGGGAAGCACACCTGAAGTACTTCTGTTGCATACTGAAGTGCTACGGTTGTTCTGAGGAAAAGCTTTTGTGCAATTGTTTGAGCTGGGAGCTGAACTAGTCACTTTTTACATGGAACACAATTTTTAGGTAAAAGAACAACTAAAATACAAGCTATGGATATTCAGAATTGGGTTTTTGGCAGATATTTTCTTCAAAATGTCACTCCAAGGAAAACAAGTGACAGTATTTTAAAACCAATTACCAAATATTTGAAGCTATAAATCAAAGGAGTCAAGGCTAGATATAGGGAGACCAGTTTTATGGCTTGTATAGTAATTAGAACAGAAATATTTTTAAGTGAATGAGTACATATGTTCACTGCCCCCAGAGAGCTCTTTCTAACATTCACACATACCCAGTAGTACACTCTTGGCAACTCAAGCAGCTTCCCTCTCCCCTCAGCCTGTGCTGAGCAGAGCTCTGGTTTGGTTCTGGTGGCCAACCCCTCTGCTCAGTGCTAACTGGTTGGTTTATGCCGCTCATGGCAGTCTCACTATCCTAGCCAAGGCTTGGTATTGAGCTTGACATTTAATCTTCTCCTTTGTAAAGCATGACAGTCACCACGTGGACTGGGTGGGCTCTTGTGAGAAGGCCGGGACTCAGAGCTCTGCTGGCAGATCTCTGAAGTGCTAAATACCAAATGCCAAAAGTCCTTATTATCTACAGTGCACCTGGCACTTCCCTTCTTTCATCCTTATAAGGTATCCAGCTAGCCTAGACAATGTTCTCTAATTGCATTTTATCCAGTCAGTTTATTACAGCTAGAGCTTAATCTTTTGGAGATGAGGCTATGAAAGGTGGAGCAGAGAGAGAGTCAAGAGGTGAAGCTGGAAAGATAAGCAGGGCCAGGCTAAGAGATAGGGATCACTGAAGGATTTCAGAAGACAATGATGGTGATCACCTGAACAAAGTAGGGGTAGAAGAGGACTTCCTCAGACTGACATAGGGCATTTAAAGAAAACCTACAACTAATCCCATACTTAATGATGAAAGACTGCATGCATGCCTCCTAAAATCAGTAATGAGACAAGGATGTCCGTTCTCACCACTGCTATTCAACATTGTACTGGAGGCTCCAGCTAAGGCAATTAGGCAAGAAAAAAGGCATCTAGATTGAAATAGAAGAAGTAAAACTCTCTATACCCCATGGCATGATTTTGTATATAGAAAATGCTAAGGAATACAATTTTAAAAACTGGTAGACCTAATAAATGAGTTCAGCAAGGTGGAAAGATCAACATAACATACAAAACTCCATTGTATTTCAGTACATTAGTAGTGAAGAATCCAAAAATGAAATTAGGAAAACAATTTCATTTACAATAGCATCAAAAAATAAAATGCCTAAGAAAAAAACAAAAGAAGTGCCAGACTCATATAGTGAAAATTACAAAACATTGTTGAAAGTAATTAAAGAAGATTTAAAAAGTGGAAACACATCCATGTTCATGATTTGGAACACTTAATATTATTAAGATAGCAATAGGCCCAAAATTGGTCTATGGGTTCTATGCAGCATCTTTAAAATTCTAGCCCCTCCCCCCTTTTTTGCAAAAATTGATAATTTTATCCTAAAATTTATATAAAAGCGCAAGGGACCAAAGGTAGCCAAAATAATCTTGAAAAAGAACAAAGCTGGAGGACTCACACCTCCCAATTTCAAAACTTATTTCAAGACAGTGTGGAACTGGCATAAGGAGAGATATATAGATCAATGGAATAAAATTGAGGATCCAGAAATAAACCCGTTTATGGTCAATTGGTTCCAACAAAGGGATCAATGGAATCCAATGGGGAAAGAGTGTCTTTTCAACAAACGATGCTATGAGAACTGGATATCCTCATGTGAAAGAATGATGTTGGAACCCTATCGTACACCAGATATAAAAGTTAACTCAAAATGGATCATAGGCTTAAATTTAAGAGCTAAAACCTTAAGATGCTTAGAATAAAACATAAATGTAAATCTTCATATCCTTGAACTGGGCAACAGTTTCTTGGCTATGGTGCCAAAATCACAAGCCATAAAAGAAAAAGTAGATAAATTAAAAATATTTATGCTTAAAAGACTCAATCAATAAAGTGAAAAGACAACTAACAGAGTGGGAGAAAATATTTGCAAATGATATATCTGAATTGTATTTAGAATATATGTGTCTTTTACAACTCAATAATAAAAAGACAAATTACACAGTTACAAAATAGGCAAAGGATTTGAATAAACATTTCTCCAAAATATATACAAATGGCTAATAAGCCCATGAATAGATGATTAATATCATTAGTCATTAAGGAAATGCAAAGCAAAATCACAATGAGCTACCACTCCATACTCATTGGAATGGCTATAACAAAAAAGAGAAACAATTGCTAGTGTTGGCCAGGATGTGGAAAAATTAGAGCCCTCATACATTGTTTGTGGGAATATAAAATGATGCAACCACTTTGAAAGCAGAAGTGGTAGCTTCTCCAAATGTTAAACATAAAGTAACCATATGATCTAGCAGTTCCACTCCTAGGTATACCCAAGAGAAATGAAAACATATATCCACAAAAAAATTTGTACACAGATGTTCATAGCAATATTATTCATAATGACGAAAAGTGGAAGCAATCCAAATGGCCATCAACTGATGAGTTGATGGATTTTTTTTTTTAAAAGTGGTATAGTCATATTTATTTGACAATAAAAAGAATGAAGTACTGACACATGCTACAACATGAATGAAACTTAAAAACATTATACTCAGTAAAAGATGAAAATCACAAAGGACTACATATTGTATGATTCCATTTATATAAAACATCCAGAACATGCGAATTTATAGAGTCAGAAAGTAGATTAATGGTTGCCTATGGATTTGGGGCCATGGAGGATGATGAATACAGAATGACTGGAAATGGGTGTGGGATTTCTTTTCTAGGTGATGAATTGTTCTAAAATTAGATCATGGTGGTGGTTGCACAACTCTGCGAATATATTAAAAACCACTAACTGTACACTTCAAATTGGTGAATTATATTGTATGTGAGCTATATACCAATATACTTGCTTTTAAAAAGCAAATCAATTTTTAAAAGCATATGTATGGGGGATAGATGTGGCTTGGGTGGTTGGGCATCCATCTCCCATATGGAGGGACTTAGGTTAGATCCCAGGGACCTCCCAGTAAAAATTAAAAAAAATAAAATAAAAATAAAAATAAAAAAGCATACATGTGCTAAAAAGAAAAGATGAAAAGGAAATACACCAAAATGTGAATTGTAGTTCTCTGGGGCCTATGGCATTATGGTTTATTTTTTATTTTCTTCATTGTTTCTGAAAATTTCCAATTTGCCCTAATATTTATCTTTTCTATTTTTTGAAACTTACAATTAAAATATTTTTAAATTAGAAAAAAGAAAATGGTGTGTATAACATGACAGATTTGATTTTTAGAAAGGTGATTATGAAACTGAAAATGGATGGAAACAAGCTTAGACCAAGGCAGAAAGGGCAGTTAGGAATCTGTTCGGTCATCTGTTCGGAAAGAACTGATGAGATCCTGCACCAAAATGGTGGCTCCAGGGATGGACAGAAGTAGATAAAATTTGAAAACTATTAAGGAGACAAAATCTTTTGGAATTGGCCATTTATATGGGTGAGAAAAATAATGGATTCATGAATTTAGTCAAGTCTCCTCTTTGGGATAAGTAGGTAAATGGTGAAACCTGTCACTACCTTAGAAATAACTAACAAGTGTGGGAAACACATTTGTTACGTCACATCCGATTTTAATTAAAGGAGGTACTCGTCTTTATACATATTTAGAGTCACAAATTCTTTCCTTGAAAACCTGCTCCTGAAGTTCTTGATATTCTTGGTTGTATCATTAATTAGCTCTGTGATATTGAGCAAATAATTTTGATTCCAGATTTATTATCTGTAGACCAAAAGACTTGCTTCTGTAACAGTGATTCTCAAAGAGTAGTCCTTGGACCTGCAGCATCACATCATTGGGAACCTGATTGAAAATGCAGATTCTCAGGTCCTACCCCAGACCTATGGAATCAGAAACTCTATGGATGGCCCAGCAATATTTTTTTAAAGCTATCTTGTGGATTCTGAAGCATGCAAAACCACTAAGGTATATGTTCCCCAAGTTCTCTTTCAGTGACCTAGAAGAGCTTTGGGGAAGAAAAGATCACCAAGAATTAAAATATTTAGAGAAAAATCTTCACAGAAGAAGTGAGGTTTGATCCAGTGATATGCTATCAGACTTATCATAAGGGACGTCTAGAATTTTAAGTTAAGAAAGGAGGGGTGGGAATTTGTGGGCAGCATTCCAAGCTCAGGTATGAGCAGGGATGCAGAAGTAAAAAATTTTACAATTTATTTGTAATCAGGTAGGAAATTAGGTAACTAAACAGGAGAAAAGGGTCAGTGGATGAGAAGAGTACGGCAGGTTTTGGAAGTTCCTAAATATTGAATATTAGGTTCATGCTTAGAGCTAATTATTTTCATGATGTATCCATCACACTTTGGGTTAACAGAGTTATTATACATAGTGGATTTTCTTAAGGAACCTGTTAAATATAAGACTCGATTTTTTGGAAACATAAAGAAATGCTAGCATTATAGGAGAAAACCACAAGAACAATCAAGAAATAGAACTATGGACCACAGCATTCAAAAATAAAGTGCTCTGACCTGAAAAAGTATTTCAAAGTAGTCTCAAGCTTTACATCTATCAAGATGTCATTTTTCAGATATAGGCCATTTTATATCATCACATAACATGCAGAACTGTGTGGAAGAGAGTGTAGACTACAATGTGAAGTATGGTCCATGCTCAATGGCAAAGCCCCAGGATGCATTTATCAATTGCAATGAATGTGCCACACTAATGAAGGATGTTTATGTGGGAGAGTGTGGGAGGTGTGGGGAGTGGGGCATATGGGAATCCCTATATTTTTAGTGTAACATTTATGTAATGTAAGTATCTTTTATTTTATTTTATTTTTTAAAGTATCTTTTTAAAAAAGAAAAACATTATTATTTAAAAAAAAAAGATGTTATTTGTTTCATAGCTTCTGAGTCAGGTCTTCTATAAATTCTCTTTCAGAACTGAGTTCCACCTTCCAAAATCTTAAATCCATTCTAACTTAGCCCTAGACTCTTGCTTTTCCAGGAATATCTTAACTAAAATCTCATTCAGTTAATGAATAAAGTTATTCATAATTTCTTCCAACCCCTTAATGAGTCCAGGGATAAAAGCATTAGGCATTACTGTTCTCAACTAATGACATTTCAGTGGAGATAGCATTAGCTTAATCTTCTAAGTTTTTCCACATTGTTAATACTCTCTACGAAACATCCTTAAAACACGAAATTTCACACTGATATTATTGAAGTAGGAGAAATCATCTCTATGATGGCATATTTTTAAATTCCTTAGGAAAGAAAGGTATTTTCCAAACTCTTCCACCCACCCTTTGTGCCCTATAAAAACTGCCCTGTATCTATCTGGTCAGTCTCATTTTTCCTTTTCTTCCACATGGTCCCAAAGCAATACCAAGCTAATCTTTGTCCTGGGAGGATGGCCAGCTGGGCACTGCACTTATGCCTGCTTGAAATTCTGGTACATGGTAAGTTGAATAAATAGTTGTTGAATTGAAGTAAGTCTATCTTCCCATCCTAGCCAATTCATTTTACTCATACTTATCAAAAGTTGGCTCAACTTTCTTACAGAAATTATTTAATGAATAAGTCTACTGCTCTGATCACTCGTTTTTTTAATATCCCCTCAGTATTGTATTTATCCACCTTCTCAAGTACATTTCAGGATGCATTATCCAACAACTGGTTTGAGGATGAATAGAAGTACATGGAGAAACAATTAAGTTAGATCCCTTGCCACATCTTTTCAAATATAAATTTCAGATAGATTAAAATGTTGAATTAAGATATCTAAATCTAGAAGAAAATGCTAGTGAATTTTATATAATATTTGGCATAAGTAAGACTTTCTAAGTTTCAGCAAAGGCAGTTTAACAGAGGATCCTATCAACTTTTTAAACTTCTTTAAACAAGCACTGCAAAATGAACACTGTTCATTGTAATTCAAATTGTGAAAAATTATTTGTGATAGGTGATAAAAGGTAAATTTCCTTAACTAATAAAAGCCTCCACCAAATTAATAACAAAACAAGATTAAATATGCCCAACCAAAAAATGTATGAGGTGCACTAGCAGGTGATAGGCAGAAAAGAGAATACAAATGACTAATGAACATACAGAAAGTGTTTCACCTCAATAGTTATCAAAGAGTACATACATTAAAACAAAAAAGATGCTGTGCAGTGGGAGCAGTATGGGGAGGATACAAATAAACAAAAACTTATTTTTAATACCCAGTGGTGGTTTTAGCTCGGGAAGCAGATTCTCATACATTGCTGATGAATACCAAAGCCCTTCTGTAGATCTTCAAGATGCATTTCACCTCTAGAAACTTATCTGTGGTAGATTGAATTATATACCCCAATTTAGACATGTTCTTAATCTTACTCTTCATTCCTGTGGGTGTGAACCCATTTGTATTAGTCAGGGTTCTCTAGGGAAACAGAATCAGCAGGAGATATCTGTCAATAATGTGAGATTTTATGAGTCTCTCACGTGACCGTGGGGATGCACAAGTCCAGGTTCCGCAGGCAGGCTGCAAACCAGGGGCTCCGATGAAAGTCCAATGAAAGGTCCTTGATGAGTTTCCAGGAGATGTTGGCTGTCCAAAGACGAGCTGGGAAATTTTCTCTGAATGTTGAAATCACTTCCCCTTTTAAGGTATTCAACTGATTGGATAAAAGTGTCACCCATTGCTGACGGCAATATCCCTGATTGATGCAGATGTAATCAGCCATCCATACAGTACACTCACTGGTGACCAAAGTCCATAAATGCTCTTGTATTACAATTAGCCCAGTGCTTGCTTGACCAAACACCTGGACACAATTACCTGGTCGAGTTGACACATTAGCCTAACCATCACATCATTATAAATAGGATCTCTTAAAGATGCTATTTTTAGTGAAGGTGTGGCCCAACTGAATGAAGTCAGGGTCTTAATCCAGATTGCTGGAGTCCATTATAAGCAAAAAAAATTCAGACAAAGTAAGAGAAAGTCACAAGGAGAAGTTGGAACCTGGAAGCTGAGGGAACCCGAAAGGACATTGCCATGTGACAGGAAGCACTAGCCACGGAATCCCAAGGAGTGCGACAAACCAGCACCAGCGCGCTGCAGTCTTCAGGGATAAAGCAGAGGTTGCTGGCACCTTGATCTTGGGCTCCTTCTGGCCTCTAAACTCCTGTAGTATTTGTCTTAGCTGCTCAGGCAAAACTAAGACATTATGCTGTGGGAGTAATTCATGTGCCCCCAACTTTAGCTAAAGGGAGATTCGTGGCAGCATTTTATACCACACTGAGAAAAGCTGGGAACAATATAAACATTCAACACTTGGGAACTGGTTAATAAGTTCTCATATAATTAAATAATGGAATACCATGAAGTCATTTTAAGTGATGAGTTAAAATATTTTGAAAACTGGAAAGCTGTTTACTGTGTACAGTAAAGTGAAAAGAGCAGATATCCTAATATTGTGCTTTTGGGAGTTTAAAATGTTTATTTCTGGGGGGGATTGTGTGCAATTTTGCATTTCCTTATTTTTATTTACCACTCTTAGCAGACTTAAAAATTGTTGTAATAATGAGGCCCCAAGAGTCGAAATTTGGGGTGGAAATTGAGTTAGAGAATGTTACAGCTGTCAATGGCTAAGAGGCGCTTACAGCATCTATTTTTCTCCCAGTTCAGGGAATCTCAAGGCAAATCTTTAAAGATATCTCCCTTGGTACACTATATATAAAACCTTTCTTCTATTCTCAGATAATTGATAATTTTTGAGGCTCGTAAGTCATGCAAGTGACTAAGGGTTTGTCTCTTAAGCTGTAAATATATACATTTACCTTATAACTATAAGTTATAGTTACCTTATAACTATTTTAGATGAAAAATGGAAATCCCTTATATTTTCAATGTAATGTTTATGTGCTCTAAAGTGACTTTAAAAATAAAGAAAAACATTTTTTAAATCTCTCTAATATTTTACATATCTCCATGGTGTTTTCAGTAAACTTTTCCTAATAACTCAGGATCATGGCTGTGCATGTAATATCTGACAAATAGCCTCAGTCTTGGTGCTTTCTAGTTTCAGTAGTAAAATTGTTAGTATTTGTGTTCCTTCCCTGGTTATCAGCTGTTATTTCTTGTTATAGTTTATCCATTAACTTGGATTATCCCTTCAACCAAATTCTTATTTGAGACTTTTGTGTGGTGGGGCTTGGAAATCACAGAACCAACTCTACTAGAATCATGTGTAAAATGAGAATAAATTGCCTCTTAGTGAAAGTTTGTGGGGCCCTCTTAAGGGTAAAGTATATAAACTCAATGCAGCAATTTTGCAACACTTACTCTATATTCTTTAAGATACAGTTGCTGTATAAATTCCACAAAGTATCACTGCTCATCTTAGCCTCAATATTTTTCCCAGAATAATTTTATTTATTAACTCCCAAATAAAGACATTAATAAGTTGAACTTTTTAATGGAAAAAGGTACAGGCAGATAGGACTCCAAAGGATTGTCACACTACCAAAGAATGATCAACTCAGGCAGGAACACCTAGTCTCAGGGTTTAAATCATTTCTTTTTTTCTGCAAATTAAACTGTACTCTAGCAAAACTAATCTAAGGTGTTGGAATTTCAGCGTCTATCTTTGGAGATTAGTTACTGGGAGGGAGCATGGGGGACTCTGGATCCTGGTAGTATTTTTTTTCTCAATATGCATTTGATTATTTAGATGCTTTCATTTCCTGAAAATTCACAAGTATGATTTATTTGGCTCTCTGGATGTATACAGCACATAACTAAAATGTGTCATACAAAAATTGTGGCTTTCTGAATATAAAAATAAGACACTGGACTTTGAAATTTTGTTTTTGAGCTAAGATAAGTTAACGATTCTAATTCGTTTCTTAGCAACAAACATTATGGGTTGGTGAAAATGGAGAAGCACTGTCACCTATTTATTCTAACAAAGTCCACTTTCGCTCATGGTGGGACACAACAAAAAGCCTGGGGTCTTTAACTCGCCTCCAAGGCAACTAAAATCTTATTTAGAACGGATGTTTAATCAATTGTTCCAATCGATCATTTTCACATTTTTATTCTGAAGTATGATTTTTTAGTCTACTGCTCTGATGATTTTGCAGGGCTGTTGAGAAGATCACATAAAATACTATGTGGAAGTGCTTTAAGTGCTAGACTAATAGTAGGCATTGTCCTCCTCCTTATCAGTACTTTCCTTATTTTTAACCTAAACAAAAAATACGAACTGCTTCTAGATGTCTGTCACTCCCATGGCTACTCTCCTTATTTCTTAAATCATGAACACTGGACTGCCCCCCACACAGTGCTTGGAGTCATTTTCTCTAAATACCCAGATCATGGCATATTAAGCACAATTTTGAGCTTCTGTAAATTGACGCTTTCACATCTATAGGTAGCCTAGCTCCACCCCTGTGATGCCTCGATAACTCTGGCCCCAGTTGTGGGGCCACCACTTTCAAATATTGCCAGCTTATCCAAACTGTGGCGTGGCCCTGCCCTCACCTTGCATGCTTCCCACAGAAACCAAAATAAAGACGCTTTCTCAATCCCAATTGCTTTCCCTGTCTTGGAACCTTCCTTGCACAGAGCCATCAAATTGAACTGGTGTAAAATAGCAATCTGTGCTGCCATCTTGTTTAAACAGGTTCCATGGTCCCAACGTCCCCAAGGAGAGATAGAGTTCATCAGCCTGGCACGTGGGCACACAAGTTCCTTGCCTGGCATGTTAGCACTCCGGAAACATGAAATGATCCTGACTCTCTCTTCTATTGAGCTCTGTCTGGCCTCAGTGTCTAGGCCTAGGTTATCTCCCACCCTGCCTTCACTTGCCTAATTCCCACCTACCCTTAAGAATCAGCTGAGCTGGGGTCACGCCTGGGATGCCAATCCTGGCTCCTCCTGGTTGGGTTGGGTGCCTCTTCTGGGATTTCAGTAACCTTGTGCATAACTCCCTTTCTGCACATGCCATGTGTTGTAATCTGCTGATAGGTCTGCCACCCCCATTCTGGACCATGGCCTTCCTGAGAGCAGAGACTGTGTCTCGTTTGCCTTTGTGATTGGCTCAAAGTAAAGACTTAGTGTTTGTTGAATGGATGCATGAGGGCGTTGGCTAGGTCTGTAACTCATGTGTTTCTGAAAAACCACTTATCAAAAGTATGCCAGGGGGACGGATGTGGCTCAAATGGTTGGGTGTCCATCTCCCATATGGAGGGACCTG
>JAQZBX010062431.1:0-16894 GCA_029593785.1 Cabassous unicinctus
GGGGCTGCCACGTCCGCCATCTTGAAACAACCGCCACTAGGGGCGTCGCGCCCGGGCTGCCCCGCCCCGGCTTCCAGGCTCAGTCCCCATTGGCTGCACCGCGCGGAGGCCCGCCCCCGCTTGCGCTGTCGGCCTCGGCGGGACGAGAGGGTCGGGCTGCGGGAGAGGCTGCGTCTCGGACGCGTGTTGTGGAGCTCAGGCCCGACCGGCTCGGAGCGCAGGAAGGATCGCCCCACGGAACTACTGCTCACAGACAAGTCTGGACCCCACATCTCCGCCCAGTGGTGCACTCAGGCGCCGAGAACTACAACTCCCAGCATGCCGCGAAATTGAAGGCTGAGGGCCTGAGGCGGCGTCCTGCCTTCGGCCGGCCCTGCTCTCTTCACCAGTCCCCGCCGCTCTCCCGGCCGCGCGCGGATCGGGTACGCGAGCCATGGAGGACAAGCCGTCCCCGCTGCTGGGCGGCAGCAAGCCTCACCTAGAGAAACTGACCCTCGGAATCACCCGCATTCTAGGTGAGTGCGAGATCGGGGAGCCGTGGGAACCGGCAAGGGAGGGAGGTGGAGTAGAGGAAAAGAGAAATCGGAGGGATGAGGTGCCGGTGGGCGGCGGAACGCTGGACAGTGTATAAGAGTGGGCACCGCTGCTGTGACTTCCGTTGTTAAGGAAGAAAGAGGGAGAGGCGGATGCGTGACTCAGTCCGGGAAAGGTTTGCCGGGAGTGTTGGGAGGCAGAGCTGGGGAGCCCGAAAGTCCCCCCACCCACCTATCCCTGAGGTCCCACCACAGGACCCAGGAAGTGTGAGCAAAGACATGCAAAGAGGAGACAGCAGGCACTTGACAGTTGGGTGGTTGGATCTCCCTAGAGATTAAACCCCGGCTCTAACTCTTGCAGGCCAACCTCCCAGGGCAACGACTACAACTACAACACGCCAATGTATATAGAACCTGAAGTGGTCAGAAGGAGTCAAGGCTTGCACCACTGGGTTTTTCTTTATGGAACGCTTATTTAGCACCCACCACTATACCAGACTCTGGGACTACTGAGATGAAAAAGACAGTTCTGTTAAAATAATAGACTAGAGCTCTAGGAAAGTGAAAGAAAGTAATCTATTATTGCTCAGAGGTAACACGGAGGAGGAGGTGACTGACCTTACCTGGGGAGTTAAGGAAGGTGTCCCATAGGAGGTGATGCCAGATTTTGAAAACCAAAGGGGAGTTAATGGGATAACCAAGGAAGAGAAAGGCAGTCTAAGCAGGCTAATGCTTTCCCATCACATTTATAATAAAATCCAAATTCTGTACCATGACCTACAAGTCCCTGAATGATCTGCCCTAGTCTATCTTTATGACATTTTCACTCTGCTTCAGCCACAGTGGCCTTCTTGCAGTACCATAAACACACTAAGCTTGTTCCTGCTTCAAAGCCTTTAAAATTTGCTAGACCCTCCACCTGTAATTATCTTCCTCAAACCTTTGAATATCTCTCTTCCTAATTCATTCAGACCTCTAATCAAATACCATCTCAAAGAAACCTTCCCTGAATAGCCTTCTGATAACAATCTTCCCTATCATTCTCTCTGATAATAAATAGTACAAAGTAGATGGGAGGAATTGTAGAACTATACTGAAGCTAAGTTTTTGTATACTATTGAAATTAAGTTGGGATTAATCTGAACTAGATTGTTAAAATGGTGATTGTAGCCATTTGGCAGTTTGATGTAATTATGAATTCCAAAAATCTATATTAGATTATGCTTGTAAGCTGATCTATTCATATGGGCATGATTAAGACATAATTGGGCTTTGACTGGGCCACGTCAGTAGGGCGTTGAGCCCCACCCTTTGGTGGGTGGGGGAATCAAATATAAAAGGCAAGGCTAAGGACAGAGGGAGCAGTTTTGATGTTGGAGTTTTGATGTTGGAAAGGCGGCCCTGGGATAGAGATGAGCCATTTGCCTGAGAGTTCACAGCTGGCCTTGTGGAGAGAAGCAAAGCCTAGAAAGCCTCATAGTCTACAGCTGACCTTGTGGAGGAAACAGAGGCGCTAAGCCCAGAGAGAAACGCAGCCCCAGGAAGAGAGGAACCCAAGAAGCCTGAACCCTGGCAAACGTCGGCAGCTGTCTTGCTCCAACACGTGGCAATGGACTTTGGTGAGGGAAGAAACTTATGCTTTATGGCCTGGTAACTGTGGACTTCTACCCCAAATAAATACCCTTTATAAAGACCAACCAATCTCTGGTATTTTGCATTAGCACCCCTTTGGCTGGCTAATACAGTGATTATAATCTCCAAGGCAACCACTAAGAAAAAATTTTTTTAATTTAGTGAAAAAAACAAGGGAATTAAGATGGTATACTAGAAAATCATTAACACAAAATAAATCAATAATAGAGGAATAGAAGAACAAAAGAGACATAAGACATACAAAATAAAAACAAACTAACAGACATAAATCCTACCTTTTCAGTAAATACATTAAATGTAAGTGGACTAAACATTCCCATCTAAAGGCAGAGATTGGCAGAATGGATTTTAAAAATGATCCCAATATATACATCTAAAAGAGACACGCTTTAGATTCATAGACACAAATAGGTTGAAACTAAAAGGATAAAAAAAGACATACCATGGAAACAGTACCTAAAATAGAAATGGAGTGGCTATATTATATCAGACAAAATAGACTTTAAAAACAAAAATCGTTATTAGAGACAAAGGCAGACATTTTATAATGATAATAGGGTCAATACATTGGGAAGACATGATAATTATAAACATATATGCCCCTAACCATGGAGCCTCAAATGACATAAAGCAAAAACTGACAGAATTAAAGGATGAAAGACCATTCAACAGTAACAGCTGGAGGCTTAAGTACCCTACTTACAGTAATGGATAGAACAACTAAGCAGAAGATCAACAAGTAATTCCTTGTAGGTATAATAAGTAAACTTAAGAAACACCATAACCCAACTACACATAAGAGACATCCATAGAATACCCAAGAACAGCAGAATACACATTCTTCTCAAGTATACATGGAACATTCTCAAGAATAGACCATTTCTTAGGTCATAAAATAAGCCAAAATAAATTTGAAAGAATGGAAATCATAGAAAATGTGTACTCACAATTGAATGAAATTAGAAATCACTATAGAAGGCAATTTGGGAAGTGTACAAATATACAGAAATAAAGCAACACTCCTAAACAACCAAATGTGATTTCTAAAAGCACAAGGAAAATTTGAAAATACTTTGAGATGAATGAAAATGAGACACAACACAAAATCTTATGGCATGCAGCTAAAGCAGTATTGAGATGGAAACTTATAGCTGTAAACATATTAAAAAAGAAGAAAGATGTCAAAAATCTAACCTTCTATCTTAAGACAATGGAAAAAGAAGAACAATTGATATTTAAAGCAAGTAGATAGAAGGCAATAAACATTAGAGCTGGAATTAATGAATAGAGGAGAAAAAGAGAAAATTGAGAAAACCAAAAGTTGGTCCTTTGAAAATATCAACAATATTGACAGATCTTTAAGATCTAAGAAAAAAGAAGACTCAAATTACTAATATCAGGAATGAAAGGGAGGTTATCACTACCAACCTTCCAGAAATAAAAAGGATTGTTAGGGAATATTATGAACAATTGCATTCCAATAACTTAGGTAACCTAGGTGAAATGACAAATTCCTACAAAGACATAAACTACCAAACTTGACTTAAATAGAAAATTTGCATAGAACTATAATAAGCAAAAATTTTGAATTAGTAATCAAAAATCTTCCCACAGAGAAGAGCCTAGCCAATAACTTAACTGGTGAATTCCATTAAATATTTAAAGAATGTCCTAAAATCTGAAAGAGGAGGAAACATATCCTACTTATTCTGTGAGGCCAACATTACTCCGATACCAAAGCCAGACAAAAGCATCACAAGAAGTCTATGCACTGATATCCCTTTTGAATATGAAACAAACATCCTCAAATATACTAGGAAACCTAATTGAGCAGCATATAAAAAGGATTATACACAATGATCAAGTGGGATTATACACAATTATCAAGTGGTTTGTTTTAAATTTTAAAAATTGCTCAATGTAAAACATCCCATTAATACACTTAAGTACAAAAGCAACATATTCATCTCAGATGCAGAGAAAGCACTTGACAAAATCCAACGTCCTTTCATGATAAAAGCACTCAACACACTAGGAAAAGATTAGAAACAGAACCTCCTTAACCTGATATACAAAAAGCCCACAGCTAACATCGTATTTAATGGTGAAAGATTGGATGCTTTCCCTTAACATGAGGAATAAGACAAATGTGCCAGAGGTCCTCAAGAACACCCCAGCTTTCAGGTTTGCAAGGAGGCCTACAGGATTCACTAGGTAGTCATACTCATGGCTATGATTCATTACAGTAAAGGGATACAAAGCAAAAGCAGCAAAGGGAATGATGCATGTAGGGAGGACAGTAGAAAACTAAGTGCAAGCTTTCAAGAGTCCTCTTCCAGTGGGATCACAGATGAATTTAGTTCCTCCAGCAACAAGTTGTGACAACACATATGAAATTTTGTCTTAACAAGGAAGCTGGTCTAGGAGCCCAGACCTTTTATCCTGGATCAGCCCAAAGTCGGTACTCTCTGCCTAGCATATGTCAAAATTCCAGATTTTCAGAAGGAAAGGGGTTGTTTAGCATAAATCCTATTGTTTGCACAGTCAAGTTAGGCACAGTGAGCCATTCTTATCTGGGAATGGTGGGAACCCTCCTGAGATCCAAGTTCCAATAGCCAACCAAGGGCCAACCTTAGAAGCAGGTAATGAAGTAGGAAGTCCAAAATCAAA
The DNA here is from genome assembly GCA_029593785.1 of Cabassous unicinctus. Lineage (NCBI taxonomy): Eukaryota > Metazoa > Chordata > Mammalia > Cingulata > Chlamyphoridae > Cabassous > Cabassous unicinctus. The sequence continues at coordinate 4,857 of JAQZBX010062431.1, forward strand.
ATGATGGCAAGGCCTTGCCTTCTCCAAAATCAGTCACATTCTGATGGTGTCAGTCCTCCATCACATGGTGATCTTTCTCTTCTTGTGTCTGCTCTTCTAGTTCTGGCTTTTGTTTTCTTTCTTTGGCTTTCTCTGATTGCTTATGTCTTTATAAGACCTCCAGTCATACAGATTCAAGAGCCACCCTGATTCAGTTTGGCCACACCTTAACTAATAATATTTTCAAAAGTAAGTTTACATCCACAGGAACAATGGGATTAAGAATTGAACATGTCTTTTATGGTGTACATGATTCAATCCCCAACACCCACCTTTAGAGATGAGCTGCCACAGAGGGTTTTTTATCTGTGTCATATCACAGTTACCTAGAGTGGACTGTGTGACTCTAAGGACCTGACTTTTATATCTCTTACTTTGCCTCACAGGTTATTCCAGGCAGCTTGCAAATGCTTGGTCACAAAGGTAGGAGCATGGGGATGGCTATGCCTAGTCAGATACTTCTAATTTATGTCATCTTAATAGACCAAGGACAATATACTATTGCTCTTTTTTTCTCAGCATCCTAAAAATGCTTTCAGTTATCCCCCAAGATGATCAGCCACTAAGACAATGTAGTAGAAAAAGCACTAGGGTAGTGTCTATAGCTTTGCTCTATTAGTCCTGTAAATTATTTAATACCTCTGAACCTCAGTTTCCTTATCTTTAAAATGAGGGTAATGATACACACTTCATAAGATTCTTGAAAGATTAAATCATATAATTTAGGCCAATCTCTTGTAATAGACTAGAGCATTATACAAATGAATTTTGTGTGATCTCTCTTCCCATCACCAGCATCCCCTCCCCACTAGTGCTGAGATACTGGATAGAGGAGTCTTTACAGTGGATACTTCCTAAGCAATTTGTTATCTAAATTTATTAAAATCTAGGGGGTGGATGTGGGCGTCCGTCTCCCATATGGAGGGACCTGGGTTTGATTCTCTAGTAAAAAAAAAAAAAAAAATTTAAAATAAAATAAATTTATTAAAATCAGCTGGTTGTCGCCATGGAGGCTGGTGATCATCTTACTCTTGTGGGACAAGCCACCTCATGAGCTGTTCTGTGGCTGGAGTTGGAGGCACCATTTCCCAAAAACAGGGGAGGAGGAAACGGTTGGCCACTGACTTGAGCTACTGATTAGTAAAATCAGTTGGCTAAAGCATAACCCTAAACACAGCTAAAGTTTCAGCCTGTCCAAGTCGGAAAGAGACCACTAGCCGCCATTTTGACTCTGCCCCTGCATGAGGGGAAGCCGAGCTGATTGAAAATCACGGTGACCAGGTTCTTTCCACCCAGATCAGACAGCAGCCCTAGTCTAGGCTTCAGCCCCACCTCTGGCAGGGAACTGCACCAGCCTCTTCAGGTAACTGCAGGTATATTCGGCTGGCACAGACTGAATAGTCACAAGTCTACCAGGGCACTGTGGTCATTTTGGACCCACACAGTCTAGATTGGTGCCCACACCTGCAGCTCCATCCCCACCCCTGGCAGGAGAGAAAAAGGCATGAAGCTTCATCATGCCAGCTTCATCATCTGGGCAACTACAGTCTAGGCCTGCATGAATTGAGTTATTATACATGGCTGTGGCTCTGTCCCTACTTCTGGCAAAGGAGAAAGATGGGAGAAGCTTCAACAGTCCCTGAGCAATACAGGTAGCTTGAGCCTCCACAGCTTACAGCACCAACTACATCCTTGGCTCCTATTACACAACCAGCAAGGGTGAAAGGGCAAGAAAGCCCAAAACTAAAGAGAGAAACTGCACCCAGAATAAATACATCTAGTAAGCCAGATGCCAAGACACCAAAACAAAATTAGAATCCATACCAAGAAACAGGAAGATATGGCCCACTTAAAGGAACAAGATAAGCCTTCAGATGACATAAAGGAATTGAGACAACTAATCATAGATGTTCAAACAAATCTCCTTAATAAATTCAATGAGATGCTAAAGAGATTAAGGATATTAAGAAGACATTGGATGAGCACAAAGAATTTGAAAGCATATGTAGAAAAATAGCAGATCTTATGGGAATGAAAGGCACAATAAATCAAATTTAAAATACACTGGAATCATATAACAGCAGATTTGAGATGGCAGAAGAAAGGATTAGGGAGCTTGAAGACATGGCCTCCAAAAGCAAACATACAAAAGAACTGATGAAAAAAAGAATGGAAAAAATTGAACAAGTTCTCAGGGAACTAAAGGACAGCAAGAGATGTGCAAAATTATGTGTCATGGGTTTCCCAGAAGGAAGAGAGAAGGGAAAAGGGGCAGAAGGAATATCTGAAGAAATAATGGTAGAAAATTTCCCAAACCTATTGAAGGACATAGATATCCATGTCCAAAAAGCACAACATAGTCCCATCCAAATATATCCAAATAGAACAACTCCGAGGCACATACCAATCAGAATTCAAATGCCAAAGACAAAGAATTCTGAGCGCAGCAAGAGAAAAGCAATGCATAACATATAAGGGATACCCAATAAGATTAAGTGCCGATTTCTCATCAGAAACCATAAAGGCAAGAAGACAGTGGTATGATATATTTGAGATACTGCAAGAGAAAAACTTCCAGCCAAGAATCTTATATCCGGCAAGATTGTCTTTCAAAACAGGGCAAGTTTAGAATACTCACAGATAAACAGAAACTGAGAGAGTTTATAACAAAGAAACCGGCCTTGCAGGAAATACTAAAGGGTGTGCTATAGTCTGAAAAGAAAAGACAGGAGAGAGAGGCTTGGAAGAGAGCCTAGAAATGATGATTATATCAGTAAAAGTAACTAAAAGTCTCAAAAAAGTGGTGAAAATAAAATGACAGATAAAACCCAAAGGTCAAAATGGGTGAAATAAGAGCTGTCTTTACATACATTACATTACATACATTACATACATACATTACATACATTACTTTACATACATTACATTGAATGTTAATGGATTAAACTCTCCAATCAAAAGACACAGTCAGTGGAATGGATAGGAAGGTATGAGCCATCTGTATGCTGTCTGCAAGACACTCACCTTAGACCCAAGGATACCAAAAGATTGAAAGTGAAAGGATGGAAAAAGATATTCCATGCATGCAGTAACAAAAAACAAAAACAAAAACAAAAACCTGAATAGCTATACCTATATCAGATGAAATAGACTTTAAAAGATACTAGTACTACACAATCTGTGGAGGAAGTCAGGAAAAAAATTGCATTTATGATAGCGACTAAAAGAATCAAATTATGTAGGAATAAACTTAACCGAGGATGTAAAACACTTGTATTCGGAAAAGTACAATGCATTTTTAGAAGAAATCAAAAAAGACTTAAGTAATTGGAAGAACATTCCATGTTCACGGATTGGAAGACTAAATATCATTAAGATGTCAATTCCACCCAAATTGATTTACAGATTCAATGCAATCCAGTTAAAAATTCCACCAGCATTTCTTAAATAAATGGAAAACACAATTACCAAATTTATTTGGAAGCATAAGGGGTTCCAAATCACCAGAAACATCTTAAAAAGGAAAAAACGAAGTTGGAGGACTCTCATTTCTGGACTTTATATCATATTACCTAGCTACAGTGGTTGAAACAGCATGGTACTGGCATAAAGACAGACACATAGACCAATGGAACTGAACTCATGGTTCAGAAACAGACCTTCCATCTATGGTCAAGTGATTTTTGACAAGCCTGTCAAACCCACCCAGCTCAGGCAGAACAGTCCATTCAACAAATGGTGCTGGAAGAGCTGGATATCCATAACCAAAAGAAAGAAAGAGGACCACTATCTCACACCTTATACAAAAATTAACTCAAAATGGATCAAAGACCTGAATATAAAAGCAAGAACCATAAAGCTCCTAGAAGAAAATATAGGAAAACATCTTCAAGACCTGGTGGTAGGTGGTGGATTCTTAAAGGAGAAAAGAGGAAGCCTGAGATGGACTACTGATGCTTAATGTATGTAGAAGTTTTAATTAACTCTACTGTAAAAGTGTGGAAATGTATAGAGTTGATGGTGACATACTATAGTGAGTAACAGCTGGTTTATAAATGAGAATGTGGCTTGGAAAAGGTAGTCCAGGGATGTAAATGTCAATTGAAAGAAAGCTAGAGAGTAATCTAGGTACTGAATAGCACAGTAAACCCAGAGGTGGATGAGAATTGTGGTTGATGGTACAGATGCAAGAGTGTCCTTTGTGAGCTAGAGCAGATGTACATCACTATTGCAGGGTGGTAGGAATGTGGAGAAGCATAGGAAAATTACAACTGGAGTGACATATGGAATGTGGTTAACAGCAATACTGTAATATTCATGCATCTATGCCAAAGATGTATTGTTTTGATAATGGGGAAGTGTGGAAAAAGTGTGCCAAATGTACGCTCTGGACCATGGTGTAGTCATCATAGTCTGATGATATTATCTCATAATCTGTAACATGTGTTCCCCCACGGTGTGGTGTGTTGATGGAGGGGCAGTATATGTGAATTCTGCACATGAGCATGATTGTTTTGTAAGTTCACAACTTCTGTAATAAAAATATATTTTAAAAAATAATAATGGGGTTGGTTGGGGGGGAAATACACCAAATGTAATATATGGGCTATAGTTAGTAAGATTTTGATGATATTCTTTCATAATTTGTAACAAATTTCTCAAAACAATGCAAGGTGTTGGTGGTGGGTTGATGTATGGGACCCATGTATGACGTTATGCATGTTAGCTTTGTAAGTTCACAACTTTTACTATACACTTATTGCTTATGTATGTTCATGTAAAAATGATATAAAAATAATAGTAATAATAATAATGATAATAATAATAGGGTAGGTTGGGGAAAAAATACACCAAATGTAAGTTACTTTGGTTAGTAATAATATTTTGAGGATGCTCTTTCATCATTAGTTAAAAATGTTTCACAACAATGCAAGGTTGTTGTGAGGTATGAGAGTCCTGTATAATGTTATGCAAGTTTGTTTTGTAAGTTCACAACTATTATTATACAATTATTGTTTATGCATGTTTATGTATGAGTGATGTACTTCAGTAAATTTTTTTAAAAATCAGCTGATTGAGCACTTGGCTTCTCATGAAGGTGTTTCAAGCTGAAGTATGATATGACCTCATGTGTAGTACTGTTACAGTAGTTTTGTCTGAGCCTGCAGCCCTTCCATGTAGGCCATTTATAGACAGTGAAAAATCGTATGTGTCCTCTTGCAACCTTAGACAACAGACTGCACTGTGGGCATCATCAGATGGTATCACTTATTCACCTAACCTGGTTTTTGGCAAGTAATTATGTGTTCACCTGTCCTAGTGCAGGTGAAGTGGTAGGTTAAGACTACAAAACTGATTAAAGCTATACTCAGCATTTGCATAGGATAATTGCTAAAGGGCTATGCCAAATAGCATGCAATGAGTTTTGCATGTAAGCCCTTGTTTTTTTAAACCAGACCTATTCTTGAAGTCAGAGAATTTGTGGCTTATCTTCTCAGCCTCAATGTTCTTGTCTGTAAAATGCAAATAACATTTATTGTCCACTATCTTGATCAGATAGCATCTAACCAATCAGATACATAGCCAGGCCTACCCCAGGTCTTAAGGCTTAAACCTCAGTGTTTTTTCACCACAGCACCCTGCTTCCCAATATCTTAGAAAGAAAATTTGTAACTATGGTGCTTTTATGCTTTTCCAAAGCACTTTCATTTCTGCTTTCTCTGTTTCCCTTATTGAGGGAAGTATTATTATTATTTCTGCCTTGCTGAGGAAGATTCATCCAGGGTCACAAGGCTAGTAAATGCATAAAACAAGACTAGAATGAAAAAAACCAAAAATCTTAGCTCCTATATTGGACTGTTGCTGCATCCCAAATTCATGAGCTTTCTGACAATTGGAAGAAACTTTATCATGCATAGAAAGAATACTGGCATAATTATAAAATCAGTGACCCAGATAGAACTAGGCTAGAAGTCTCTGACTTTTCCCTAAAATTTTTAAAAATTCATTTCAGTATAGTCCCTGTTTATAGTGTAACTAGGATTTATAATGAAAAAACAAGATAAAGTTCAAGACAGAATGTAATTAAGTATAGACATGCTTGACCCCAATCTTACATGTGATGGGATTGGGATATCAGGAAAATCAGAGACAGATTTTATGTCCTTAGATTAAGGACTTTGACAAGTGGAGACTGTGGGAAGAGGTATTGAAATCTCTTTCATTCCCACTCAAATGGCTTCTCTTTTACCTCACAATGAAGAGTAGAACAAAGCTCCACAAGGAGTGGGAGACCAGATTATCTGGAGATCTTTTCCTGCTTTGATGATTTAGAGAGATGACTTATTTTGCTCTCAATTTCATAATGTTAGCCTAGCTTCAAAATCCTGGACCTCAGAGAGTAGATTATGTTTAGGAAGACTCTTATTTAGGAGAAAGATTAGGAAGCAACTTTTATGTCTTATAAAAGATACTGAGGTGCTATTTCTTATTCCTTTCACCATGTCCTAAGTGTATAGATTTAACTCACTGAGAAGTTCAGTATGAAACCACTACGAATCTAGAATCTCTGTTCTTTGTTCAACAAGCTAAAGGACTGGGCAACGACTGAGTGTAGAGCAATTTTCTGTTGATGTTCATTCTGCTAGGTGGACTACATCATTCTAGGTTATATGACTGAATCTCTTTGAGAGACTGACCAGTTCTTCCCTGCTTTCATCATAGTGGTAATAAACACTCTTCAGAGGAATCTGATATTCTTAGAGCGGTCATCAACAAGCAGCCACCCTGTGATATAGAAATGTGTGAGAGCAGACCAATTACAATTCTACTGACTCTCTTTTTCCTCCTTCAGAATCTTCCCCAGGAGTGACTGAGGTGACCATCATAGAAAAAGCACCTGCTGAACGTCATATGATTTCTTCATGGGAACAAGTAAGTGTTTGCTCTGTGGGGTCCTTACCCTCTACTGAAGAGAGGTAAATTTAAATGTCCCTGAGATGGGAAGCGGGTGTGGCTCAGTGGATAGAGCCCCCGTTTACCATATGGGAGGCCCGGGTTCGCATCCCCGAGGCCTCCTTGTGAGGGCACGCCCGCCTGAGCGGTGCGGTGGACTGATGCAGCAACCTCACGGCAGGAAGCGGGTGTGGCGCAATGGATAAAGCACCCGTTTACCATATGAGAGGCCCCGGGTTCGCTTCCCAGGGCCTCCTTGTGAGGGCAGGCCGGCTCGCGCGTGCGGCGCCGTGGGCTGATGCGGCAAGACCTCACAGCAAGGGAGAGATAAGCAGACACAGAGAAGACACGCAGCGAATGGACACAGCAACACAAGCGGCAAGGGGGGGATAAATAAATAAATAAATCTTTAAATAAATAAATAAATAAATATCCCTGAGAAGGGAAGATTAGGGCGGGATTCCTTTCTGATTTCAGGCCACAGCTCCCCTCTTCTGTTCCTGTTTAGATGACTTAACATTCCCTTCCATTCCATGCCATTTCCCCAACATGGAGCATCTCCTCTGAGCCCCATTATCATATGAAAGCAGTAGGACATTCATAGTTTTATACAAAATCCATCAAAGAAGGAAAAAGATTTATATTAGTAAGCTTCATGCCAGGCAGAATGTGGTAGATGTTCTAGAGAAGTACTAACTAGATCAATAACTAGTGCTTCCTAACCCTCCCTTGAATTTTCATTCATTTATTCAACAAAAGTTCCTAGGCTCCTAGAATGTGCCAGGCATTTTGCTTGGTGTTGAGCCCTGGGGGTTAAGTGGTAATCCCAAAAGAAGCACAGTTCCTTAAGACATCTAAGACATCATGTAGATCATTAACATACAAGTATAATTACAAACTGGGTTGAATACTGTGAAAGAGAGGTAAAGGGAGCATGTCAGGAGGCATGACTTATTCTGGAGGTTGAGAAAAGGTTTTCCCAAAAAAGTTATGAGACATTAACTGGCCAGAAGAAGCCTGAGAAGAAGGGACTTTCAACCTGTACAAAAGTTTCAAGATGGGATGGATTAAATTGTTCCAAGAGCATAAAGAAGGTCCCTGTGACTAGAGCACAAGAATAAAAGGGAGAGAGTTTGACAAGGACCAGACATGCAGGATTTTGCTTTTTATCTTAGGGGCAAAGGGGAGCCATTGAAATGTTTTAAACAGGGAATTGGCAAGGTCCGATTTCTGCTTTGGATAGTTCACTGTGGCTACTGAGTAGCAAATAGATTTCAGTGAGGGGCAAGAAATTACCCTGCCTTTGAATGAGTACCTGCTAACATTTATCAATAACTTATTTCATTTAATCCTTTTAATAATCCTGTAAGGTAGATACTGATATCTCCATTTAACAGATAGGGAAACCGAGGCTAAGAGGGGTTTTACAGTTTGCCACAGTTCATGTACCTACCAAGTGGTAGAGCCTGAATTTGAACTCAGATCTGCTTGCCTCTGAGCAAGTGCCCTTTCTGTTCTGCCACACTACCCCTATAATGGAGGACAACACTGAGGTAGTCTTGCCCTCGGCAGCCAGCCCATGGGTGCATGTAAATGTCTATTCCCTGCCTTCATGACTCACCTTCCTGGGCTGGGCCAGCAGCAGGTTCTCTGGCAGCTTAGTAACCGGTAGTCAGGGTTTTCCAGGACACCAGTTCATCAGCACCCCACCTTTTCTCATGAACTCACTTCAGCCCCCATCCCCATTTCTGCTCACAACCATAATAGGAAAAGAAGTTTCCAGAATAGTGTCTAATTCTGGCTGATCTAGTCAGAACCTGCTTCTGGTGCTACTGTGCCTATACCAGGCTGGCCTTGTTGACATTTTTTATAAGTAACTTTGAGCAAAAGGATACGGTTGAGGACATCCCTCTTGATCCTGAACAGGCTTAAGTCAGTCTGTTAGGTAGAACTGCCTCAGGACTCTTGTGAGAGTGAGCCCCTAGTGTTTTCTTGTCTACTAAAGAGAAGGAGCGTACCTGGCTTGGAAACCTAAGTCCATAGTCCTGAGTGAGAGGACAGGAATGCCTTGTTTGTCATGGAACACCATTAAGGCTATGTCCTATTATGTCACTTATTTAATGAAGTAATTTCTGAAGCATAGTATTCCTTTGTGTCTAGATATTCCCCAGAACTCCTTAAGGAGAAGATTTTACCCATTCATCCCTGTTTTATTTATTATACTGTAGCTTAATCATTGGGAGCATACCTTCCATAGCTACATGACTGGGCTATGGCCTGTATCTGATCTCATTGAGATCTAATCCACTCCTGAAAAATGCACCTTTATTGGGTTCTCCTTCAGCTTAGATTAAGACTTAGGAGAATGCAATTATAGAGCTGGATAAATAACCATTGGCGGTCTGAAAAGATTAAGGGATAAACTTGAGAGAAAAGAGATTTTTCACTAACTGAGATAGTTACTAGAATATTTTCTTCAAACATACTCAGTTGGGGAAATTTCTTTGAAAGCACCCAGAATATGTTACATTGATTTGGAATTTTCCAGTGAGTCCTTTACTAGAAATATCTGAGACCCATACAGGAAAATATGTCAAATCTAAAACAGAATTAGGACCAATAATCTAGAAATCTTGAGTAGTTGGCATGTACTTTTTTTTTTTAACAAATCAGTTTTATTGTTACATATTAATAAAGCATACAGTTCATACAAACTGTAAAATCAGTGGTATTTGGTATAATCAAATAATTGTGCATTTATCACTTCAATCATTATTAGAGCATTTTCATTATTTCTATAATAATAAACAAAAATCAGACAAACAAACAAGAAAATTCTTTACCTCTCAATCTCTGTTTCCCATGCTGTACATAGCTGCTATTTCTGACTATTCTTGCACAATTACGTATTCATTTATTAAGCAGTTTTATTGAGCTATATTCACATACCATATGATCTATCTAAAGTGTATAATCAATGGCTTTTAGTACAATCACAATGTTTTGCATTCATCATCACAAAAAATTTTAGAATTATTTCATTACTCCAAAAATAAAAATTCCACACCCCTTAGTATGCCTTCCCTAGCCCTACATAATCCTAATCAAGTTTCATCTTCATAAACTGATTTATATGTACATTTTTTAAAATAGTTTTTTATTTTTATTTTTTAAAGATACTTAGATTACATAACTGTTACATGAAAAATATAGGGGATTCCCATATGCCCTGCTCTCTACCTCTCCCATGTTCTCTCACATTAACAACATCCTTCATTAGTGTGGTACATTTGTTACAATCGATGAACACATTTTGGAGCATTGCCACTAAGCATGGATTATAGTTTATATTGTAGTTTACACTCTATCCCACACAATTTTGTAAGTTATGACAATATATAATGGCCTGTATCTGTCATTGCAATGTCATTCAGGACAATTCCCCAGTCCCGAAAATGCTCCCATATTACACCTGTTTTTCCCTCTCCCTCCCCTCAGAACCTCCAGTGACCACTGCCTCCACATCAATGATAAAAATTCTTCCATTGCTAGAATCACAATAAGTCTATAGCAGAATACCAGTAAGTCTAAGTAGTTTATCATTCATTCCCCAACCCAGAGGATTCAGGGATGGTGATGCCCAATCCACCTCTAATTGAGAGGGGGCTTAGATCCCATGGGGCAGATGGATGGGACTATCTTGCTTGCAGTTCAGACTCTGTTCCTTGAGATGGATGATGTCCATCATCATCTCTTTGTTAGTTGTCCTGGGTGAGTACAATGAACTGGAAAGTAGGTGTTGCAACTCTGTTGAGATTCAGGGACCAGCTGGCACATGGACAGCCCAAAGATTTAGGTCTCTTGGATGTATATTTGTCAACTCTAGTACTAATTATAGGTTCAAATAGAAAGGGCAGAAGACTCATGTGCAGGGAAACCACAACTGAGTTCAACTCAGTCACACTGGGGAGCATAAATTCTCAAGTAGGGCCCACTGGCAGGACACCAAACTCTTGAGCTGTCTGCCCTGCCCATAGTGTCTGGATGTCTCCAGAGCCCTCAGGAGCCCCGCTATTTGAGGCAATATTTACTGTGGCAGTCAATGAGATCCTGCTGAGACGTGCATAAGCGTAACCTCTGGAATGACCTCTCGACTCTCTTTGAAGTCTCTTAGCCATATAAACTCATTTGTCTTTACCCTTTCCCCCTTTTGGGCAAGGTCTTTTTCCAGTTGCATTGTTAGTTGGTGCTTGGTAGTAATCCCTCGGTGCCAGGGAGGCTCATCCCCGGGAGTCATGTCCCACGCTGCGGGGAAGGTAATGCATTTATATGCTGAGTTTGGCTTAGAGGCCACATTTGAGCAACAAGGAGGCTCTCAGGAGGTAACTCTTAGGCACACTATAATACTAGGCTAAGTTTCAATTTCAAACGTAAAGGTTCATAAGTACAGTCATCAATATCAAGAGCCCATCAGTGGTCCATCCTCCTTCACTAGTCACTGCCCCTGCACTCAGAGGATTCTTGCTGTCCCATTAGAGAATGTGGCCGAGCTCCCCAGGATGGTAATTCAATATTCTTTCAGTTATTGTGTGGATCTCCATCCACCGTGACAATGCCCCATGAACACTTGAACACATTTATATGCCTTATAGGTATGCCCCAGGTGAACCTCCTCCCATGCATCCCCCATCACTGACACCCTGCACCAATTATCCTCCCTTGCCACAGTTGTAACCCTTCTGTGATCCAAAACTACTTCAAAAATGAAGCCAATAAAATAACCAAATACAATTAATAAGAAAATGAAATAATAATGATAGTTTTAAAAATAACAAATAAAATACAAAAATAATTTTTTTAATTGGAATAAAAACAAATTTAAAATATATTTTTAAAAATTTTAAATTTTTGACATTTTGTCTTTCATCACTATAAGAGCTTTGTCTTGTATGTACAGTGACATTTTCTTCCATTTATTCCGCCAGTGTCTTATTTTTTTCATTTTGTCTTCAAAGAAGCTTTAGGTTACAGAAAAGTGACATACA
>JAQZBX010062432.1:0-16891 GCA_029593785.1 Cabassous unicinctus
AAGAGAAAGGAAATGAAAGCTTCTCATGTCCTTGGGAACTGAGAGGCCACATTCTAATGAGTGCTCAGCACTTGTCATTTTAACAAGAGAAAGGACAAGGAAATGTCTTCCTGCTTAAAAAGAAAGCAGGGTCTATCAATAATAACCTAAGGGCCGTCATTATTTTGCTAAACCATCACTCCCACAAGGTAAGAGGTGCAGGCTCCACTGCTCAAATGCAGCTAATGAATTCCGTGGGAGCTCTTTCTGAGAGTGTTAGCTCTACTGCTGGGTGGCTCAGCTCCCACATTCACAGTCCTGACATTCCCACATCTCCACGGGAGGATAAGCAGGGCCAATGAATTCCGTGCCATGCCCTTCTTGCGGCTGGTAGAAATTCTCTGCAATTTGAGACCACTGCTGTGACACTGCCTACAAGGCTCTTTCCCACTAATCTGTGACAGGCAACAGGAGGAACAGACAGGCCCTGTGCTGGCTGATACTACAAGCACTAACCAGGTGTCTCAGCAATGGGAGCATCAACCAGGGCTGAACCTGCTATTTTATTATCAGAGATTTTCTGGGCATTTTGATAGGCTATAGTGCCAATTGTGCATCCTCTGAATAATCACTGAAAAATGTAAGCTCAATGACTGAATGACCAATGACACTTACCATATTCATGGGGGCATGTTTATTGTCAAAACTATGGGATTGAGTTCAGGAGCCTAAAAGAGAATCTTTTTGTTTTAGAAAAAGCAACTTTAAAGTAACTCCAAGGACCTAAGGCTCCTTTAATCGTTTTAACTTAATAATAAAAACGCTTAATAAAATGTCTTGGTAGTTTCAAAACACTTACAAAAACAACATTTTATCTAATCCTCAGTGAAACCCTGTGGGGAGGGTGGGACAAGTATTACCATCTTCATTTTACATGTGAGGAAACCGTAGGCCTCTGCCAGAATGTCATTAGTTCTAACCTTGAGTAGTGGCAGAACTGGAGGATGTCCCTATATTTTAAGACATCTGATTATAACTTTGTATGACTCTAACTATAAGGAACCTTTTAAAGCTGAACCTAAATGTATTGCCCTGCAATTTTCCCCAAGTGGTTTTAGTTTTAGTGTTTTTTTTAATTGGAAAAATGAAGTACAAATCTAATTCTCTTACCCAGGACAGCTCTTTAAACATTATTTTACACCCAAATTGGTCATTCACAACTGTAGCAATCTGATGCTGTTTGGCAGTTTTTTGATACATGAGGATGTATGTTAAAATCTATTTCTTTAGTCTGCACTGTCCAAGGCATTAGCCACATATGACTATTTAAATTTAAGTTAATTAAAATAAAATAAAAAATTCATGTCCTAGTCACAGTAGTCACATTCAGCCACACAAAACTAGTGGCTATCATGTTGGACAATTCAGAACATTTCCATCATTACAGAAAGTTCTATTGCACAGCACCGATCTAGACCCTTGAGCTGCTGCTGTCTGTGTTTCTGGCCTAAGTCCAATCTGGCCATGGGGTCATCCTTTCCTGTCACCTACTTGCAGTCCCACCTTTACAAAGAGAGTCTCCATTCCATTTGCTTTCTTTTTTATTGCGAGGGGTGTTGGCACAGAAAAGGAAAAGAATTCTACCCCACATTCTGTCAGCTTAGACATACTTAATTGGTTTGTGGGCTGGCTGACAAGCTTTAATATTCTCATCTTTTCAAACCTAAACTCAGCTTGAGGCCAAATCATTGCCTATATTAAATACACAAAAATTCTATTATTAAAATGGAATTAAAAGTTCTTTTTACTTAAACTGACAAAAGGCAGAAGATAGAGTTCATATCTTTACCTTTTACTTCTGGGGAGCCTAGGCACATGTCAGAAGAAAGAAATAATACTCCTTACTGAGAGTTGGAAATTTTTAAAACGTCTCTAAATGACCCTGACTAGTCTTTACTTCGCATTTTACCCAGTTGCTCTTTAAACGTATATAATCTGAACATGTGGACACCAGCACTGAAAACACAGTTGCAGAAATAACAAAATATTACAGCACAAATCTATGAAATTGCCTAATCCAAAATCTGCACTTAATGAGAAAACAGAGGTGCAGAAGATATCAGTAGGCTAGGTTCAGAACCTGGTCTCAGTTCCTGGGCTCCTACCTACTGTCACTTTTACACAGGGCCACAGAAACCTCTACTTGGCTTTCAACGTGTCACTTTTTTGTACCCCATCCTCCTCTGTAAGCACACCTTCCTTTAATGACATCCAATCCTTCAAATTCAATAAGCTGAATGGGTTCTTCTGAAGCAATCAGGTACCCCCAAGGTAAGATTACCATAAATCACACACAGAGAAAGGGTAAGATTTGATCAAGTATATTAACTTTCTTATTCTGATTCTCATAAGGGTTTCCCTATAGGCTCTAGGAAATAGATTCATGGCCCATTTTCACAGCATCTGTGTCACACTGGGGTCAGCCATACAGGAGTATCAAAAGAAAGAGTTTTAAGAATGTTCCTTGGCAATAAGGATTTTGAAGTATCTAGGAAATGAAAATGCAGAAAGGAGACAAAAATGGGAAATTAAGTTAATACTGATGGTGACGCTATGTTAATTACAACAGCAAACAACTGAGCACTTACTATGTCCCAGGCAGTGGACTCAGCATTCTCCATGCATTATCTCATTAAAACGTCACAGATGATGAATAGCAATAGTACCATTGCTATTCCCATTTTAGAGATGAGGGCAATAAGAGGATCAATGAGCTTGTGCTCCAACCTAAGTTTTAGAAAAGCTAGCAGGTTGACACATCACTTACAGGAACAGAATATGCTACTCACAACAGGACCACAGAAAAGCAGAACATAGGAAATGCTTTCTGAGTTTAAATTTCCTTTTGAAATTGGTAAGAGAAAATCTAGGTTTAGCAATCCTCAGTTTTCAACAAAAATTAAGAGAGCCAAAACTAAGAAATGTTTGTCATTTTATTTTAAAATGCATTTTATTTTACTTACATAACGTTTTAAAACTAATGCTACAATAAAATCATCTTGGCATGACAAGTATTCTAAAAGAAAAACAGAATTATCTTTTGCAGATTGTGCCAGGAGCCAATACATCAAAAGGAAGCTGTGTTTTACATCCTATTTCACTCTAATGTTCCTGCAATTTGTTTTCTGAACAGAATGAGAACTGAAGGAGAGGTTGGAGCTTAGCAAAGATCTTGTGATCCACCCAGACCCACCTCATGGTCTCTTGTCTGGGCTGAGCCGACTTATTTTTAATGAAATTATGATGAACAGAGCGCAGAGGGTGGGCAGAAGAATTTACTCCTTCTGTCCTCCATCTCCTCCATACACTTCCTGAGGTAAGCCTCCAACCCCTGTTACAATTTGTCTCTTGGCTCAGAGCAAAAGCCTTATAGCATGGAAAGGTAAAGATCTGGCCCTGTAAATAAAGATGTAGCTTGTTTTCATCTCCCTTTCCCACATTTCAAGTGGCTATTCAACTCATTAGTAAACTGTCAAGGACAGATAGCATTAATCTTCAAGAGTAGAAAAAGAGCCATTATTCTGGTCAAAATCTAAGTAACAATGTTGATTCAGTCTTGGAGCTCCTAGAATCCTTAAACAGAAACATGTGAACATCATTTGCCTTAGAGCTTCAATGCCTTTATCATTTTATCTTTCTCCTCTCAGATCGATTGGTAAAAATTAATATAAAATTAATATGGGCAACATGCTGCAAAAATGAGCTGTGTTTCTTAATCTCTAAAGAGCTGATGTGCTATTTATGAAACAGAACTGAGTTGAAAGGATAATGGACTCTTTTCCTTTGGATGCACCTACTTTAGTAAGTTTTACCATAATTATAAACCTTCATACTTCTAAGACTATGAAAAAATAGTAGTAAAATTTTAGACATAATTCATGGGTTTCAACAAATTACTATACAATGGAATAATGATTTTCTTCTGTGTTTGTTACAGTATCTGCAATCCCTCTGAGTAAGCTTAACCTTTCAGTGGTAAATTGTATTTAAACAATAATTGGATATATGATACCCA
This sequence comes from Cabassous unicinctus, assembly GCA_029593785.1. Lineage (NCBI taxonomy): Eukaryota > Metazoa > Chordata > Mammalia > Cingulata > Chlamyphoridae > Cabassous > Cabassous unicinctus. The sequence continues at coordinate 4,055 of JAQZBX010062432.1, forward strand.
TAATAAAAAGTTACTGGAGATACAAGCTATAGCATATGCAAATAAAAACACAGGCTTCTATATTATTTACCTTTATAGGATTTGGGCCAATATATAAGGTATAGTATCTTGTCTCAAATGCTCTACTCTTCTTATTTTCATATTCTTTCAAGACTTAAGCATATTAGAAGTCTTGTGTTCCTTGGCTCTCTGATCGCTACACAATCAAAACTTGGTCCTAGATCACACATTTATGGTCTATTGATTTTCAACAAGGGTGCCAAGACCACTCAATGGGGAAAGAATAGTCTCTTAAGCAAACATTGCTGGGAAAACTGGACATCCACAATGCCAAAAATGAAGTTATTAGATCCTTACTTCACACCACCATATATAAAAATTAACTCAAAATGGATTAACAGGGAAGCGGGTGTGGCTCAGTGGATAGAGCCCCCGTTTACCATATGGGAGGCCCGGGTTCGCATCCCGAGGCCTCCTTGTGAGGGCACGCCGGCCTGAGCGGTGCGGTGGGCTGATGCAGCAACCTCACGACAGGAAGCGGGTGTGGCGCAATGGATAGAGCACCCGTTTACCATGAGAGGCCCCGGGTTCGCTTCCCGGCGCCTCCTTGTGAGGGCAGGCCGTCTCGCGCGGCGCCATGGGCTGATGCGGCAAGACCTCACAGCAAGGGGGAGATAAGCAGACACAGAGAAGACACGCAGCGAATGGACACAGCAGCACAAGCAGCAAGAGAGGGGATAAATGAAATAAAATAAATAAATCTTAAAAAAAAAAACAAAATGGATTAACAACCTAAATGTAAGAGCACAAACCACATAATTTTTAAAAGAAAACATGGGGAAAATCTTCAAACCTTGAATTTGGGAACAGATTCTTAGATAGGACACCAAAAGCACAAGCAACAAAAGAAAAAAAAAATAGATAAACTGGATGTGGTAGTTTGAAGCTGTATGTACCCCCAGAAAAACATGTTCTTAAACCTAAAACATTCCTGTGATTTTGAACACATTGTAAGATGGAATTTTTGAGTTACTTCAGTTAAGGTGTGGCCCTCTTCAATCAAGATGGGTCTTAACCCTATGACCGGAGTCCTTTAAAAGTGGAATGAAATTCAGATGGAGAGAAAGGAGGACACAAAGGCAACAGCCAGAAGCTGAATATCAACTGAACCTGGATGAGAATGGAGAAACCAGGAAATGCCACTCTGTGCCCTGCCATGTGACCAGCTAAGAACCAAGGATCACCGGTACCCAAGCCCAGAATGCCACCATGTTCAGGGAGAAAGTATTGCCTTGATGATGCCTTGATGTGGACATTTTCCTGGCCTCAAAACCGTGAGCTAATAAACTCCCATTGTTTAACCCAACCTATTTCATGGTATTTGCCTGAGCAACCAAGTAAACTAAAACACTGAACTTCATCAAAAGTAAAACCTTTTGTGAAAAGGACATTATCAATAAAATGAAAAGACAATCTTCAGAATGGGAGATAGATGCAAATCATATATCTAGTAAGGGTTTAATATCAAGAATATATAAAGAACTACTACAACTCAACAACAGAAAGACAAACAACCCAGTTAAAAACTGGGCAAAGGACTTCAATAGACATTTTTCCAAGGATGATATACAAATGGCAATAAGTACATGAAAGGACAATCAACATCAGCAGCCACTAACGAATTGGAAATCGAAACCATGACATGAGATAACACTTCACACCCATTAGGATGGCTATTATTTAAAAAATAGAAAATTACAAGTGTTGGTGAGGATGTGGAAAAAAATGGAGTCCTTATGCATTGCTAGTGGGTATGTAAAATGGTGCAGTGCTGTGAAAAACAATTGGTAGTTTCTCAAGAAGTTAAACATAGAGGGGAGCAGATGTGGCTAAGGGAGTTGGGCACCCGCCTTCCACATGGGAGGTCTTGGGTTCAGTTCCCAGTGCCTCCTAAAGAAAACAGGCAAACAACAAGCAGACATGGAGCAAAAGAAAAAAAAAACAAAATCGAGTAAACAATGAGAAAAAAAACCACAACAAGCAAGACCGTGAGCAAAGAACCAGCAGACAGTAAGCAAAAACAAACAAACGAAAAACAAGCAGAGTGGATATGGTTCAAGCAGTTGGGCGTCCGCCTCCCACATGGGAAGTCCCAGGTTTGGTTCCTGGTGCCTCCTAAGAAACAAGCAGCAACAAGCAGACAACAAGCAGAAACAGCAAGCAAGAACAACAAGCAGACAACGAGCAAACAGACGAGGAAGCCATTTCATGGGGTGGCGGCGGCAGGGGAGGGGGGGGCCTTAAAAAAAAAAGTTAAACATAGAGTTACCATGTGACTAGGAAATTCCACTTTTAGGAATTGAAATCAGGGACATACCTATTTTTAGAATTCATAAACAATGCCAAACTGCCACAGTATTTAATACACTGCTCACCTGGTACCTCTTTTTGAAAAGGAATGTTCACTGTCCCTAAAATGCACTCCAAAAGACCCATGAGGCAATGTCCCCAGTGATAAACAAAGATTTGACAATACACTGTATCTCCTGTCTTATTTTAGTCGATTGAAGTGTCGATGCATGCTCAGTACAAAAAAAATATATATACAGATATTTCAGGGTATCTAAGATGGGATAAATATCTACTTATGCTATGATACACCAATTGAAAGCTACTGTTTTTAAAGAATAGCTGATATTTAGGGAGGACTTACTATATATTAACACTGTTTTAAAAACTTTGCACGTTTTCACTAATTTAGGCCTAAATCCTTCTCTTTACTATGTAAGAGCCATAGTGATAATATTTGTAAAATGTATTTATTATCGCAGCTCAACTCTTTAGGGAAATCCATGGGTTAATTCTAAGGAGACTTTTAGTTATTCTATTATACAACTTGCTTTACCGGCTATTTTCAAAACAAGCCTTTCCAAGTATACCTTCTTTACGAAAGATGGACATTATAGGAGTAGAAGTGATCAGTTTGCTCTTATGGCTGATAATCTTGACACTGCCTCTCTTTACATTCTCTCTATGTCTAGTAGAGCCCCAGGAATGCAGATGGCAGAGAACTGACCAGGGAGAAATGGAGTAAGGATGTCCTGGAAACCATTTTTAAAAATTCCTGGGACCCATGGGATTCACATTGTGTTCCCTCATCTCTTTCTTCTTCCTTAAGCATGGAGAGGCCTGAATGTTGCCCAATACCAGGGTAGCCAGGGATCTGGTCTGGCCAAATCTTGTTTGAAAACCTAGAAGTCATCCAAAGGTTGGCAAAGTCAGCATGAGAGAAGTTTAAGCTAAACTAAATTTCAATCACTGTCAAATTTCAATCACTGTTAATGAGCTATACAAAAATAAATAAATTTTAAGCTCTTTTAAAAGTAAATAATTTTTTAGATAGCGATTAGATATTAGGCACAAAAATTAACATATATAATGGAATGAAGCTCCTCGTGCCATGGTTTCAAAGAAGGGACTTGTGAAAGTGACAATATCTCATTGGCTGCGTGAATTATTACTCCCTCCTTGGTAGAGACAATACTTTCACCCTGTGGGTTATAGGCTCCAGAACACAGGGGGCAGTAGACCAGTGTTTATGTTGCTAGACTATAGGCTTTAGATATAATATCTCATTGAAAACTATAAAAAATTCTATGCCAAAGCAAAACAACAACAACAATAAAATAACAATAACCATTTTCAGCAGCATGCAGACAGAGGAAACTGAAGGACTTATTCAGCAGGTTACTTTGTTAACTTATCCAGGGGTTACATTCCATGACTAACTCAGTGACTCTTTGAGATATGATTATGTTCAAAATAAAAGCCAGCAATTTTTTTTTCTTCCAGTTAGTAACTCTTGCCCTAGAAATTTTCAAAGCAAAGGTTATACATTTTATGGACCTTCAACAACAGAGTTCTTGTTCAAGCATTTGCACAGGTACAAAACTGCTTTCAGAGAAGTCTTGATTACTGTGAGGCAGTGAATGTGGAAGAAGGGTCAGGCAGACCTAAACTGTCCTGCTCTGCCATTTCCTACCTTTGCGGCGTTGGCCAGGTCACTGAGCCTGTCTGTGTCAGTTTCCTCCCCTGTGAAGCATGGATGATAATGGCCTCTACCCGCCAGGGTTGGTATGAGGTTTACAGATATTGTATGTAAAGCTCATAGCATGGTGTTCAGAACATAAGAAAGATTTTAGTGGACACACTAGCTATAATTTTTAACAACTACCTTTACAGTAGGGCCTTCATGAGGGCAAGGACTCATTTGGGCTCTTTCATTTTTATAACAAAGTGTCAGATTTGCTGTTCCTACTCCTGATGCCTGGAGCCAATGGATACCTTTCCAGTCACTATCACAGATACTTGCACTTCAGGTGCTCAGCAGTGATGTTCAGGCAAGATTTCCAAACTGACTGATGTAGCAGGACACCTGAAAATCATGAACTACTCTGTCCTGGTGGTCGTGGAACACCATTAAATACTGGTACGTATAAGTTTGTTATATAAAATAGGAACAATTTTACTTGTAAATACATGACGATGTTACATAAAAACACAAAGTTGGTATCCTCACCAAAACAAACTGTTTAACTATCACCCATAGCCAACAGTTTTTGTATTTGTATTTGTTACTTGATTATACACTAAGACAAGGTTCAAAAAAATAAATAAATAAAAGCACTAGAAAACATATATCTAAGATAATTTTACCTGTTACTAATTTTTTTCATTCTTTCAGTGGAAATAAAGAGAAACAATTTGGTTTTAGAGAGTGAAAATGAGTCATTCTAACTTATAGGAAATCTGTTTTGATGGAGGTAAGCTTGAGAACCAGTTGTCTCAAGGACATGCAGTAGATTTTCCCAAGCTCTAATTCACATCTAATAAAACTCCAGCGATTTACAGACCTGGTATCCAGCTACTCTTAGGAATGCCTGAAAAGAGCCACAAGTTAACGGTATGCTGTCAGTTTACACTGAGTTCACAAACAAAATGGTCACCACAGCTGCTCTCTGTATCTCGTCTGAACTGTACTGTAAGTCCTGTGCATCAGACTGTCTAGAGCCCATTGTTCCAAGCCTCTCTTTGCAATTTCTTCTCAGTGTTTAATGAGAGGGACACACTTCTCTATTCTGATGAACTCTGATGTTTCATTTCAATATATAATACAATAAAAACTGTAAAGGGGAAAATAAAGATTAATTTCCACTTTTGTGCAGGCTGCAGGAAACTCAGCCTAAGCTTTAAGCCCATTTGCTTTTTTTGGCCTGGGGTATCTGGTATAATTATCTTCTCTTTCCTGAATCCTTTATTACTTGGATAATTTTCCTTCGCTCACTGGTTTTACATTTTATATGTGAGTCTTATATTGGAAATGCTGTCAAATCTGTGAATTTATACTCATTGGATGTATAAATATTTTCTATGACTTTTATATTCACCTAATTGAGTGTAGCTTGACATGGTGGGAAATTGGAACCTCGCTCTATGTTTAATTATATATAAAAAATCTGTCTTCCCTGTAGATGGTCAGCTCCAAGAAGATGAACACAGGCGTGTCCTGTTTGATTTTTTTAAACTTTACTGCCCAACTAAATCCCTGTCATATACAACGCTTGACCAAATAACTTAATGAATTAATTAATCTTTGTGTGTCAATTGTCATCAATTTAAAAATCAAAGTATGTTTTGCTACTCAATAAATTTCCAAGTAGAATTTCTGATTGAACTTGAGCCTTTCTACTAAAAGGGAAATTGGAGAGAATCCAAATTCAGTGTTTTTATGAACTCAAATATGTAAACCTATATTATTATAAATCATACATAAGGATTGATTTTTATATGGTGAGTTTTTCTTTGTTTTTGTTTTTTTTTAAAAGGAAACCATGGAGGCACCAAGCGACTTTTCAGTAGCACTTTCATAGGTCACTGTGGCAATGTAAATAGGTATACTCTTTCTGAAGTGAAATGAGGGCTTTGTTTCCTTTTACTGAATAATTTTGCCAGAAGAAATGTATTGCAAATAAACAATCACTAATATACAATATTATTCATAATGATGTATTGGAAAATAATTAAAAATAAGTTAAATTATAGCATTATAGATAATAGGATACTATGAAATCATTAAAAATCAAGCTATGGGAAGAAAAAAATTAATGACCCTGCACAAAGTTTATGTGAGAGACAGACCGACACAGAGAGAAAGAAAGATAAGGAAGGCTGGACTGCGTATACCACAGAACACTGAGAGTGGTTACCTCTCAATTGTGTGCCTTTTAAATTTATTTTTTCTTTCTTTTTTGTTTATGTGCCCTTTTAATATGAGAACAATTTTTTCTTCTTTAACATGTTCTGTATTTTCTGAAATCTCTAGAATGCAGCTATGTCACTGGTATAGTCAACACACGCCTTTGGGTATTACTTTATTTATTTCAACACCCCATTGTTTGTGCTCACAGTCTGCTGTGTCTGCTTGTTGTGTACTCTCTGTGTCTGCTCTTCTTTTAGGAGGCACCAGGAACTGAACCCAGGACCTCTCATATGGGAGGGAGGCATTCAATCGCTTGAGCCACATCCGTTCCCTGCTTGCTGTGTCTCCTCATTGCGTCAGCTCGTTGCATCAGCTCGCTGTGCCAGCTCTTCACATCAGCTGGCTGTCCTGCTTATCTTCTTCAGGAAGCACCAGGAACTGAAACCAGGACCTCCCATGTGGGAGCGGGCACCCTACTGCTTGAGCCACATCCGCTCCCTAGGTATTACTTCTTAAAAATGGAACCAGTGCTGCTCTTACAACAGAAGCATTTCCTCCTCTGTGTTTGCCTACAAGATGTATGCAGAAGATGTTCAAAAGACATTCAACCAAGAACTGAACATCAACTCCATACTTTTCCAACTTCAGATAGCACAGCCTGATTTATTGTCCCAAAATGAAAGATCACAGGCAATTCCTAATGATGGCTGGCACTGCCTTGGCCACCAAAAATGAAATCACAAATTCTGATCCAGAGCAACTCTGCCTCACTATGGGGTGCTGTGAATCACATTAGGAGACATACCCGTGGACTTGAAATGCTGAAGTATAGTTTCAGCAGCTAAATATGAAAGACTAATGAAGTAAACACTGTCGTGCCTCAGTTTCCTCACTTGTAATCTGGGGTCTCTAAACTAGAGGTACTTTATGTTCCCATCCTGCTTTGAAGTTGCAGGGTTTAATGATACTGGACTTAATGACTGGGACAAACTGGAATAATGCTAAGGGAGAAGAGGACCCTCCCTTCTGCACATAGAATGATTTGTAGGAATACTCACGCTTTGTAGGAATACTCATACTTCAGGCAGGAAAGTGCCAGATGTCTGCAATGTTGGTTATGGAGTTAGAACTGTAGGGCTGAATCAAAACGCTATGCCCCAAGATCAAAGGAAGATGACATGCTGCAGAGGGTCAGGCACAATTTCCTTTAGAGCGATAAGAGATGTAAAGCGGCTCAAAGAATGTAGTTAAGGCTTCCTCTTCCTATGTCATACTACAACCACGGAGAAAAAGGAAATGGCAGTGAAGATGTATAAAAGATGTTTTTGTTGTTCTTGCTCTGGGAAAGGTGAGGAAGAGAGAAGAGTGTCAGGGCACCAATAAAGCCCTTCTGACAATAAGGAAACATGCAATGAAGACTGAGAGGGCCATTTCTCAGAGAACTGATGTTCCCCACTTCTCTGAGACAAAGTGGGGGACATCAGATAGACTTCATATATCTATCTGAATTAAACAGCATTCTCTGGGGTATCTTCTATCTAAAACTAAGGTAACCCATAAGGGGATCAGAATAGAAAGTCCATCTTTCCTCTGAGTTACTGTGCTAGCAAACCCAACAAGAGTAGAGTGTAGGCAAGGGAAAACCACTAAAGCCAGCACAGTGAGTTTGTGATTGGGAGATGCAGGGGGTAGGTGTGTGAGTGTGTGTCCATGTTGCAACCCCTCCCAGATGCTAGATCAACCTCAGACCCCCTCTTCCCCCCGCTCCCTTCCCCAATCCCGCTAGGACAGAGGTACTCACTGGGGGATCACCAGTCAGCTTTTGATTCTGTCCTTCAACAGCCAATTAATGGGACCCCATTTCAGATTTCTGGGGCCCCTGGTGAGGGGAGGAGGGTAGAGGGCTACAAAAGGTATCAATTGAAAAGTCAGAAACTTCATGAGGACAGGAAAGACACCGGCCTGGTGAAATGGAGTGGAAAACAGTAGTTATTTGTCATCCACTATGAATTCAAAGTGGAGGGAGAGCCTGTGGCCGACTGATGAGTTGTCTTCCCTGCTCCTGCACAACCAAGCATGTGACAGTGGAGAGCGCATAAATGGTGAAAGGGTCTTTTCCCATGTGGGGTCTTATACAGGTTTCCATGAACCTAAGTGAGACTATAGGAAGAAGCATTTTGTTCTTCAAAGATTCCATCCCTAAATGAGATAAATTCCTCTGCAGAGCCACAGGAGAGGTCAAAGAAAATTGTTCAAGGCCTCGGTTACATGCTGGGTTTTTTTTTTTTTTTTAAATAAATTATAACTTTATTCATATCTGATTGATTTACATGAATACCCTCACGCTCCACCCCCCCACCCCCCACTATCTGTGCTTCGCTGGGTGACCTGTGTCTGCTTCTTGCCTTCTCTTCTCATTTTTCTCCTGCAGGCTCTACCAGGATTCGATCCTAGGGACCTCCGATGTGGGAGAGAGGCACCCTGTCACTTGCGCCACCTCAGTTCCTGGTTTCTGGCTCATATCACCTTGACTCTCCCCTGTGTCTCTCTCTTGTTGCATCATCATCTTGCAGCGTGGTTCACTGCACAGGCCTGGCTTGCCGCGCCAGCCTAGCTCCCCTGCTTGCCGTTTTTTTTTACCAGGAGGTCCCGGGGATCGAACCCAGGTCCTCCCATATGGTAGGCGGATGCCCAATCACTTGATCCTGTGTCTTTAAAATCCAGCTTCCCCATGCTGGATTTTAAAGACAAAGGATCAAGTAGGACAGGATGGGAATGATAGCCAAGAGAAATGTCTTCAGAAAAGAATCACCACACATGTATGTGCAGATACACATACCTTGCTTCACTCACTCACCCACTCTCTTTCCCAGGCCATCATGGGAGGAAACCAGGGCAGCTGGGAATGAAAGTCAGGCAGTGGACAGCTGAAAGATAAGCCAAGAGAGGCAGTCCCTCAAACTCACCTTAACCCAAGCCCCTAGGTTGGCCACCTTTAAAGTAACAAACACACTAACACAATCTGGTGGTTTCATCACTGAAGCCACATTAGGTAATGATGAATGGATGGCCAGGAGGGCAAGAAGAATTTAAGAGTGGTTTTGGGGAATGGAGAGGACAAGGAAAGGATGCATTAAATTTGCTCAAGAAGACAGTCAGGCAGCAGCAGGTATATAAATTGAAGACAATGGTGTTTGTCACTAAAACAAGTTATGCATACAATCCAATTTAGTGTTAACTGTGAATTATTGTCGTTTCCATAAACTTAGGGCATTGCACATACTGGAGCTCTATAAATAAATATTAAAAATGTCTGTCAATCTCTGCATTTGGGATTTGGGATGGCAGGAGTTTTTTTTTTGTTTGTTTGTTTTCCCCTACATATATGTTTGTGTCTAACTATCATCATCTATAATGAAAATTTTAAAACATTAAGCTGTAATATAACCTACAATTAACTGAAACACTGTTACTTATAAGATTATGGTAGGGTGGTAAGGGAAGTAGGACAGATGCAGTGAGAGAGAGCAATGCAACAGCCCCTCTTTAGAACCTCACAAATGCCTCCATGTTCTCAAAGGCCCAACTTTATTATCACTAAATTAGCTTTTCAAGACACCATAGGTTGAGTGACTTGGGTTCAAGAAAGGCTGGTATTTTGAGAGGTTTTTTTTTTTTCCTTTATTTTTATCTTTTAGAAAAATTTTATTTATTTTTTATTATGGTAAAATAACCATAACATAAAAATCATTTAAACATTTAAATGGACAATGTACATTAAGTACATTGACATTATTTTATAACTTTCACCACTGAATATTTCCAGACTATTTCATCACCCCAAACAGAAACTCATACTTATTTGGTAATAACTCCCTATTCACCCCTCCCCCAGGCCCTGGTAACTACTCTTCTGCTTTTTGTTTCTATGAATTTGCTTATTCTAAGAATTTTATAGAAAAGAAAATATACAATATTTGTCCTGTTGTGTCTGGCTCATTTTACTCAACATGATGTCTTCAAGGTTCATCCATGTTGTAGCATGTACCAGTACTTCACTTCTTACAGCTGTATAATATTTAATTATATGGATATACCACATTTTGTTTATCCATTCTTCTATTGATGGGCACTTGGGTTGCTTCTACTTTTCACTATTGTGAATAACGCTGTGATGAACACTGATGTACAAATATTTGTCCGAGTCCCTGCTTTCAATTCTTTGGGGTATATACCTAGAAGTGTAATTGCCAGGTCATGTGGCTGTACCATTTTACATTCCCACTAACAATGTATGAGCATTCCTCATACATTGAGGAATACATACGTTGGCCTTCTTGCCAATACTTGTAATTTTCCATTTTTAAAATAGCCATCTGAGTGGGTATAAAGAGGTATCTCATTGTAGTCTTAATTTGCATTTCTTTAATGGCTTATGATATTGAGCATTTTTTCATATGGTTGTTGGCCATTTGCACATCTTCTTTAGAGAAATTTCTATTCAAATCCTTAGCCCTTTTTTTTAAAAAGAATTATTTATTCCTCTCCCCCCCACTCCCCCGCCCCCACTGTCTTTGCGCTCACTGTCTGCTTTCTGTGTCCATTCACTGTGTGTTCTTCTGTGTCTACAAAAGTGTCTTCTCTTTAGGCGGCCCTGGGAACCGATCCTGGGACCTTCCAGAGTGGGAGAGAGAAGCTCAATCTCTTGTGCCACTTCAGCTCCCTGGTCTGCTGCGTCTCTTATTGTCTCTCCTCTGTCCCTCCTTTTGTTGCATCATCTTGCTGCGCCAGCTCTCTGCTTGGGTCAGCACTCCAGAGTGGTCCAGCACTCTGTGAGAGCCAGCTTGCCTTCACCAGGAGGCCCTGGGAATCGAACCCTGGACTTCCTATATGGTAGACGGGAGCCTAATTGCTTGAGCCACATTCAGTTTCCCTTACTCCATTTTTAAATTGGTTTTTATTTCTTTATGTTGTTGAGTGATAGGAGTTATTTATATATTCTGGATATTCAAGTCCTCTATTTCCTTACTGATATTCTGTTTAGGTATTCTATCAATTATTGAGAGTTGTGTATTGAAGTCTCCAACTATTATTGTAGAACTCTCCATTTCTCCCTTCAACTCCATCAGCTTTTACTTCATGTATTTTAGGGCTCTATTATGAGGTATATATATGTCCATAATCATTATATCTTCTTGCTTGCTTGAAGTTTTTATCAATATATAATATCCTGGGAAGCGGATGTGGCTCAAGCAATTGGGCTCCTGTCTACCAGATGGGAAGTCCTGGGTTCGTTTCCCGGGGCCTCCTCGTGAAAGCAAGCTGACCTGCGTAGAAAGCTGGTGCAACAAAAAGAGACAAAGAGGAGGGACAATGAGAGACACAACAAACCAGGGAGCTAGGGTGGCTCAAGCGATTGAGTGCCTCTCTGCCACATCGGAGGTCCCAGGATCAGTTCCCGGTGCCTCCTAAAGAGAAGACGAGAAAAGAAGACAAGCAAACACAGAGAGCACACAGAGAATGGACACAGAGAGCATGACAGCGAGTGCAAAAACAAGGGGGGGGGGATACATAAATAGAATAAATCTTCAATATATATATACAGATATATGTAGATATATGTAGATATATATAATATCCTTCTATCTCAATTCCTTTTGACTTAAAGTTTATTTTGTCTAAGAATAATATAGTCACTCTGGCTCTTTTGATCACTGTTTGCATGGAGTATCTTTTTCCACCCTTTTACTTTCAATTTCTTTGTGTCTTTGTACTTAAAGTGAGTCTCTTGTAGACAGCATACAGGTGGATCATGCTTTTTGTTCAGTCTGTCAATCTCTGTCTATTAATAGGGAAGTTAAATCCATTGACATTTAAGGTAAAAACTGAGAAGGGAGGATTTACTTCTGCCATTTAGCTAGTTGTTTTCTGAATATGTTATGTGTTTTATGTTCTTAAAATACCCATTAATGCCTTTCTTTGCATTTAACTGCTTTTTTATTTTTTATTTTTTTTTAAAGATTTATTTATTTTATTTATTTATCCCCCCCTTGCTGCTTGTGCTGCTGTGTCCATTCGCTGCGTGTCCTCTCCGTGTCTGCTTATCTCCCCCTTGCTGTGAGGTCTTGCCGCATCAGCCCACGGCACTGCGCAAGCTGGTCCACCCTCACAAGGAGGCGCCGGGAAGCGAACCCGGGGCCTCTCATATGGTAAACGGGTGCGCTATCCATTGCGCCACACCCGCTTCCTGCCGTGAGGTTGCTGCATCAGCCCACCGCACCGCTCAGGCCGGCGTGCCCTCACAAGGAGGCCTCCGGACGCGAACCCGGGCCTCCCATATGGTAAACGGGGGCTCTATCCACTGAGCCACACCCGCTTCCAGCAATTCATTTCTGGCATGACAGTCTATCTAACATATTGATTTTTTTCTGAATTTCATTGTTTAGAAAGAATAGGTGTTAAAACTTTCTAAAAGCTGTAAAAGTAATTAATTAGAATCTCATTGTACAATAACATTTTACAAACAGACATCCCATAAACAAAAGGTCTTTTCTAATTATTAATAACAGAACATATTA
>JAQZBX010062433.1:0-16895 GCA_029593785.1 Cabassous unicinctus
TTTTTTTTTTTTCCTTAAGGAAGTTCTGGGAATTGAATCTGGGACCTCATACATGCAAAGCAGGCACTCAATTACTGAGGTCCACCCACTCCACCCATGATTATACTTGAATTATTTCTTATATATTATGTGAAGTTAGGATTGTAAGTCACTTATTTTCATACGAATATCCAGTTCTTCCAGAACTGTTCTTTAGAAGTCTTTTTTGCCCTATTTCATTACATTGGAAACTTTATTGAAAATGGATTAACATATAGGCATGGATCCATTTTGTAGACTCTGTATTCTATTTTACTCATCTATTTGTCTAAAATTACATTAGTACCACAAAGTCTTGTTTAGTTTAGCTGCACAGTAAAGCTTAAAATCTTGTGATATGACCCTACAACCTTCTTTTCAGATTAGTTTAGCAGTTGTAGGACTCTTTCATTTTAATACAATTTTAGAATCTCCTTGCTCATTTCTACTGTTGAGTTATATATTCGTATATCACAAACAATCCTAAAACTTACCTGCTGAAATGATAAGTATTTTATTACAACTCATGATTTCTTTGAGTTAGCAATTTAAACAGAACTTGACTGAACAGTTCTGTTCCATGTGGCATGAACTAAGCTCCCTCTCTGGTATTCAGCTAATGGCTGGGGTTTTATGGAAGGTCCAAGAAAAGTTTACTCATATGAATAGTAGCACCTTGTCAGAGATGGTTATACGGCTGGGTTCTGTTAGTTCCCTCTTCCTCTCCATGAAGATGTAGGGCAAATAGGTGAGGTCTTTCCAACAAGGTTGTCAGATTTCTAAAATGGCAGCTCAGGATTCAGATGGAGGAGGCAAACACTGCAATGCTGGTTAACAGACACTCCTAGAACTCACCCAGCATCACATTATCATATTCTATTAAAAAAAGCAACCATAGGCTTACCCATATTCAAAATATGGTGAAATTGACTGCATATCTTGATTGAGAATTGGTAGAGTGACATGGAAAATAACATGAGTGGAGATGTTGTTGTATCCAACTTTAGAAAATACCATCTGTCACAGGTCACCCCCAAGCAATAAAAATAAACAAAACACATGCCCCATATGCACAAAACACATTCATACCTTTCCCACTATCTGCTCCCCATCATTATGGCATCAACTTGAGTGTGAGGATCTCAACTGCTAAATCCAGAACAGGTATGGATTAGGTTACTTGGGTTCAGTTCCTTTGTACAGTTCCTTAATGATGGTTCCCCTTTCTTTAAAGATTTATAAATTAGAAACATGCTATCTCCTTCACATACCCAGGCAACAGTGGGGCCCAGGAATATAAAAATATGTACTTCTGTCCTAAAGGGTGGCAAACAGAAGGCAATGGTTCTTCCTCTCGTGCAATCCTCTTAAACTTCTATTTTCTATCAAGCATCTCATAATTCTTCCATCTTCTACCCATTACCCCATCTCAAAGCTGTTTCCACATTTTGGGTGTTTGCAATAGCAGCACACCACTCTCATGGTATCAAAATATGCTTTAATTACCTAGCCCATTCAAGCAAATACAATGAAATTGTTCAGGTTAAACAATGAGAATTAATTTGCTCATGGCTTGAGGCTGGAAAAAATGTCTACATCAAGATGTCATCAAAGTGATGTTTTCTTCCCTAAAGAATGTGGTGTCCTGGGGCTGGATTCTGGTGATTTTGGTTACTCTGTCACATAGCAAGGCACATGGTGGCATTGCCTGGTCTCTCCCTTCTCTTCCAGGTTCCATCAATGTCTAGCCTCTTGGTACCTGTGGCTTTCTCTTCTGAATCTCATTCTGCTCATAAAGAACTCCAGTAACAGGAATAAGACCAATCCTGATTGGGCTAGGCCACATCTTAACAGAAGTAACTTCATCAAAAGGCCCTACTTACAATAGGATCACACCCATAAGAATGCATTAAATTTAAGAATATGTTTTTCTGTGGTACATACAGTTACACACCACCACAGTAGTTATTCAGGAAGGATCTGTGGAAAGCTCTTTTGTCTCATTGTTTGGAACCCCTTTGAACTGCATGAAAATCTGACAAGCATTTTGCAAAAGTTATACAAGAAGAAGCACTGCCATTCTGAACTGAAAGAGACAGAGAATGGGTGGTTTGAAGGAAATATGACTTTATGGGAAGAACCATGGAAACAGAATTTCAGGAACAAAGAGATCTCCTCAGATCAAGAGAAAAGACCCACCCATGTTTGTGGTGAAACAAGTCACCTCTGCCTAAAAGGGGAAAGATCGTCTGCCCTGGTGTTTTGATAGGGTAGGCCTGCAACTTGATGTACAGGGAGAGTGCCACCACCCCAATGCTGGGGCTTGTGCCCTAGCATTCTTGGACAGGCTGAATGCCATTCTAGTGATCAGAGAGGGTAGGTCCAATAATCAAGCATTTGTGAAAAACCTGGCCATTGCACAAGCATTTAAAAGAGCGGGACTGCTGTTCCAGCAGTTCTGGAGAACAAAGAATGACTCCACAAGTGACTCTCAGGCCTTGAGATCTAATGGTGATTACCCTACAGTGTTTCAGACCTGCTTGGGACCTGTGACCACTATTTTCCTTGAAAATTATACCCTCTAAAATGGGAATGTGTATTAGTCAGCCAAAGAGGTGATGATACAAAGTACTAGAAATCTGTTGGCCTTTATGAAGGGTATTTATTTGTGGTAGAAGCTTAGTTACAAGACCCTAAAGAGTCAAACTCAAGGTACCATAAGAGGTACTTCCTCACCAAGATGATTGCTGATCTCTGCTAGTGCTTGGCCTTCCTTCTTCCTCTTAAGGTTCCATGGTCCCAGCTTCTTTCAGTCTCACCTGTAGGCTAGCATAGGACTTATTTATTTCCAGGCTCAGCTGCTCTGTTCTCTACACAAGGTCATCTGTAAACTATCAGGCAAATGGCTCAGCTCTCTCCAGGGCCCCAGGATCAAAGTTCTCTCCTCTGCCTTGTCTATGGGGATCTCTTCTTTCCTCTCTGTCTTCTTCTGTGTTCTCTTTTGACTGAGTGTCTGTTTGTAGAGCCCACCAAAGGGGCGAGGACTTAACCTGAGTTACACCCTACTGATGCAGTTGAATCAAAGCCCAAATCTTAATATAATATAATCAAAGACATTTCAGCTGAATCTAGTACAATCAAAGGCTATCATACCCAGAGGAACAGACCAGTTTACAAACATAATATTTCTTTTTGGAATTCATAAATAATCTCTAACTGCCACACATTCACATCCCTCTGAATTCCAGAAAGTCATTACAGTATTCTAAAGCCCTTAAATCCTTTCAGTTAGCAATGCTAAGTACAAAATCACACACAGTTTTACAAACACAGTTTTTCTTGGGGCAAAGTCCCCTCTGACTGTAGACCTGTAAAACTTACAAAATAATTTATCTGCTTCCAATATACAAAGGGACAAACATAGGATAAACATGTGCATTAGCATAAGGAGAAATTGGGAGGGAAACATGAGTCACTGGCCCCTACAGCTCTGAAAACCCACAGGTTATACTCCATTAGGTTTCAAAGTCTGAGAGTCATTCTTAAGATGATGGTTTCTTCTCATCCTTGGGGCCTCATGAGGGCACATCCTTTCCACAGATTTGCCTAACAGTCATATCCTTGGTTATACCCTCAACAGGCATCTGGATCATGACTGAGCTCCAGAACTCATCCTCAAAGAACATTGAGTTGTTGGTCACTCTTTCCCCAACTCTGGGTTACAGTCTCAACTCACTTAGTACAGTGAGGTGGTGGCACCATTCTCCCTAAACTTCGGTGTACAGGTCCAACAGTCTCAGAACAATGAGTTGTTAACCTGGCCTTACATAATCTTGGGTGGGGAGGGAGACCCACACCTCTCAGAGAAAGGAGGTGTCAACTGCACTCTCCCTAACCTATGGGGAACAAGTCCACCCCTCTCAGAGCACTGGGGTGTCAATCCCACTCTCCTCAACCCTTGGGGAATGTGCTCCACCCTCTCTGTAGCCTGGGGTGGTAAAATGCTCCCTGAATAGGGAGGCTGGAACACCACCCTCTTTAAATGCCTGGGCAAAGTCACCCTCTCTGTGTACATGAGTGGTGTCCCTCTTTTGATCCAAGGAGATGTATTAATTCCAGACTTCAGCTTCCACGGTTTTCCTCTTAAAGCTGTTTTTCCTTCCATCTCTCCCCTCCAGGTCCCTTTTAGTCAAGGCTGACAGTGATTTTGCTCGTACAGCTCTCAAAAAAAGCATGTTGGTTTAGCATGCAGGAAGCAGGGGTCCACATCATCAGACAGTAAGGCTTTCCACAAGTCTTTACTGGATAACTGCATTTTCAATCCTGGCTTAAAATTTCCAAGTTTAATTAATCCCTCAAATGGGCCACTCTCATGTGGGGGCTTGATTTCCAGAGGCTGGGAATTTCCAGAATCATTTTCTGGTATCTTTATGTCCAATAATTAAGTTATCATTGTATTTCTTCTAACATTTTTCTATAATCTGCAAGGGGAAGCCAAGTTCCATTTTCCACATTTAGTTTGTAAATCTTTTCTAAAGGTCTAAGTTCATAATTCTCAAATTCTAACTTCCACATAACATCAGGAGTCAATCTTGCTAAGTTCTTTGCAACTTTTATACATTAATCACCATTCCTCCACTTTCCAATAATAGTTTAATCACTTCCTTCTAAGGCCTTATCAGAAATAACTTTAGTCTCCATATTCCTACCAACAGTGTTTTCAAAGAAATCTAGGTCTTTTCCATCAAGCATCTCACAATTCCTTAAAAAAAAACAAAACACTTACCCATTTATAAAACTATACAAGCATTTTTGGTAATTGCAAAAGCACCACCAAACTTTTGGTACCAATTTCTATATTGGTCAGGCAAATAGGTTGTATTAGTCAGGATTATCTAGGGAAACAGAATGAACAGGACATATGTGTAAATAATAAGAGATTTTATAAGAGTCTCTCACATGAACATGGGGATGCACAAGCACAGGTTCTGCAGGCAGGCTGTAAATGAGGGGCTCCAATGAAAGTTCAGTGAAGGTCCTTGAGGAGCTTCTGGGAGATGTTCACTATCCAAAGATGAGCTAGAAAACTCTCTGAAATCTGAAATCAATTCCTCTTTTAAGGCATTCAACTGATTGGATAAAGTGTCACTCATTGCTGATGGCAATCTCCCTGATTGCTGCAGATATAATCAGCCATCTATGCAGTAAGCTCATTGCTGGCTAAAGCCCATAAATGTCCTTGTATTACAATTAGCCCAGTGCTTGCTTGACCAAACAACTGAGCACAATTGTCATTTTACAAACATAATCCCTTTTTTTGGAATTTATAAATAATCCCAAACTGCCACAAAATGTGTACCCTATGTTTTTTCTACCATTGTATTTGCCCAGGATGAACTATATTCATAAATGATTTTGATGAGACTTTGTACTTCACATTATTATTGAAATGGGTTAAGGCTTTGGGGCTGTTGTGATGGAATTCATGTATTTTCCAAATGGAAGAACACATCTTTTTGGGTTCCAAGCACAGACTGTGTTAGATTGAATTTTGTACCCCAAAAATAAATCATTCTTAATTTTAATTAATTCCCATATGTGTGAACCTTTGTCAATAGAATCTTTTGAAGATGCTGCTTTTAGTTAAGGTCTGACCCAACTTTATGAGGTTGGGCCTTAATCCTATCACTGTAGGCTTTATAAAGAGAAGACTCTGTGGCTGAGTAGAAACTGGAAATCAATATAACCCAGAAGAGAAAGGAAAGGCATAATCATGTGACAAGAAAGCCATAGCACCCAAGTATTGCTGGCAGCCAGAAACAGAACAGTCTTCAGGGAGAAAGCATCAACTTGCTAATGCCTTGATTTTGGACTTCTTCCAACTTCAAGCTGTGAGTCAATAAGTTTCAATTGTTTAAACCAACCCACTGCATGCATATCTTAGCAACCTGGGGAACTAAGATGAAGCCCTTCCAACTTCTATCTACCACCTGGCACCAAAGCCAATGTCACGTGCTTTAGATTTTTGTTATGGATGCACCTAATTTCGAATTTCCAATCATTGTTCAGTGTATCTTTTCCTATATGATTGTATTAGTCAGGGTTCTCTCAAAACCAACAGGAGAGATCTGTAAATATTATGAGAATATTAAAAATTGTCTCACATGATGATGGGCTTGTACCTGTCCACATTCTGTAAGGTAGGTTACAAGCTAGAAAGTATGATGAAGATGTTCAATGAATTATCCAGGAAAAATGGCTGGCCAAAATAGAGATGGGAAATTACTCTTCTGACTTGCTGAAATCACTTCTCCTTTAAAGGAGATTAGATGAGATATCTCTCATTGTTAAATGCAATATCCTCACTTGATTATAGTTGTAATTAGTCATAGATGTAATCAACTAACTAATGGTTTAAGTCCACTGAATATGCTCACAGTAGCAATCAGGCCTTTGCTTCCTTTGCCAAACAACTGGGCACCATTACCTGGCCAAATTGGCATGAGCTAAACCATCACAATGATATATGACTACAAATTTTTGTGACTTTACAACAACAATTTTATATTGTCTCAAGCTTTTGTGAGACAGAAATTCACACAGGGCTTGGCAAGGACTGAATTTCTTCTGCTTCATGTATCTTGGATTGCAGTCAATTTGTGTTTTCAACTGATTAATTGCCTTGTCTAAAGGGTCCAACACAGCATAATTCCCATTCATGGAATCTCAGAAGTGATATCTGGAAGGGATCCTCTGGGTCCCTCTCTCTTTCCATTTAGATGCAAGATGTCTTCACAAGATTTCTCCAGCAGGATAGACTTCTTACTTTAAGTGCAGGGCTTCTAGTGTTAGCATATAGAAGCTATCAGGCCAGATAAGGACTATGTTCAGAACTGTCAGTGACATGTCCACAATCTTCTATTGGTAAAATTAAGCACAGGGTTTGGCTATCTTTGAGGGAGTGGAGAAATAGATACAACACTTGATGGTAGAGTGGCAAAGTCATATTATAGAACAGAATTTCTGATGGAACGTATTGTTGCATTCATTTTTGTACAATACAATTTTCTACATCTCAAAAAGAGCATACTGTTAAAGTCTGAGGGATCTGTAGTGATATTATTCTTATATTCCTGGTACTTGTCATTTGGATTTTACTGTGGATCATATTTTCTAGAAGTTTGTTAATTTTATTCTCAAATAAATACCTTATTTTTATCAAATATAGAACTTGGATATTTTACTTTGTTTCATGTTTTGTATTTTATTGATCTTTGATCTTGTCTTTATTATAAACTTTGTTCTTTTTACTTTGACATTAAATTTCTCTTCTTATTCTAATTTTAAGGTAAAAACTTAAATAGTTGTTTTAAACATTTATTTTTAATATAAGCATTTTAGCTATAAATTTACCTGAACCACTGCTTTGGTTATATACAGATATTTTGATATATTTTAGTTAGTGTTTAGCTCTAAATATTTACATATTTATCTCATGATTTCTTCTATGGTTAATGGCTCCTTAAATCTTTATTGCTAAGTTTCCAAATGTTTGGAAAATTTTATAAATATATGTAATAAATATCTATTTCTGCATAACAAATTACCTCAAAACTTAGTGACTTCTAGCAGTAAAATTTATTATCTCTATGTTCTCTAGGTCCAAAATCTGGGCATAGCTTAGCAGGTTTCCCTTCTTGTGGAATTGTAATCAAGGTATCAGCTCAGACTACAATATTGCTTCAAATATGTTTTCTGTTCCATTCTCATTTGAAGAAATGACTAAGGTTGCACTTCCCAACTAACTGACATGGTCAATGGCAGGATTCAGTTTCTTATGGGCTGTTAGACCAATGGACTCCTGTGTTTACTGTTGGTTGGCTGAAAGCTACCTTCAGTTCTTTGCCATGTGGGATTTCCCAATTTGCTTCATTACAGAAAGCATGGAAGGACAGCCAGAGAGTGAAAGTTACTGATTCAGAAATCATAGTCTTTTGTAACTTAATCACAGAATTGACATCCCAATATTTTATCCATATTCTATTTATTAGTAACAACTATGTCCAACCCACCCTCAAGGACAGAGAATCACACAAAGGCATGAATACCAGGAGTTGGGCATCACTCAAAGTCAACCTTAAACTTGCCTACCATGGAATCTTATTGTTATTGATTTGTAATTTAATTCTATTGTAGTAAGAGGACATACATTTGAAATTAATTAGGACTTGTTTCATAATACTGTCTATTATGACTGTTCAATGTGCAATTGAAAAGAAGGTATATTCTGTGCTTGATGGGTGTAGCATTCTGTAAATGTTAAATTAGGTCATCTTGGATAAGAGTTTTCTTCAAATGTATTCTGTAATTATTTTTTTCATCTATTTGTGAATTTGACTATTTTTGCTTATTGTACTCTCAATTTTGTTTCATGTTTATTGAAACTTAGTTATTGACTGCATACACATTTAGAATTATTATATTATCTTATTAAACAGAAGATTTACCATTATGTATTAACCTCTTCAAGTTGAAGCCTACTTATTTATTATTAATACATCTATTTCATCTTTATATTTTTGTGCTTACATTGTATATATTTTCCATTCTTTTATTTTCCATCTTCCTAATTTTAGAAATAAAACTTATCTCTTGTAAACATCAGTTAAAGTCCTATGTTTAAAACAAGCTTACAATATCTGTCTTTTAAGTAGAATGTTTAGTTCCTTTACATTTCATGTCATTATTGGTATCACTGGGCTTTGTTATATCATTTTGTTACATGTTTTCTATTTTTCCCACTGTGTTTCATATCTTTATATCTACTTTCCTGACATCTTCCCATTCAATGCGGTTTTTAAAAATATCTCATTATATCACTTTTATTAGTATTTGTTTTATATTCTCTTGTGATATTAATTTAATGGCTCACTTTTATTATGGGGGCTGGCAAGTCAAAATTGTATAAGGCAGAGCAAAAACTGAAAACTCCAATTAGGGTGATTCTGAAGACATGCAAGTACAAACTCCACAGGTAAGGCTGAAAGCTGGAAACTCCATCAAATATGATGTTGTAGTTGAGCCTGAAATTCCCAGGGGAAGGTGGCTGACTGAAGTTTCCTTAAATCCTCAATTCTGCCCTTTAAGACCTCCAATTGATTTGAAGAACATACTCTCTACATTGTTGAGGGCAACCTCCTTTGTTGGTGGTAGATACAATCAGTAATAGATAACAATCGATGGATTACAGATGTAAATCCAAGTGCAAAATGCCCTTACAGTAACTATCAGGACAGTGTTTATTGACCAAATAACTGGGCACAATAAACTAGTCAAGTTGACACATTAACGTCCACACAACATTATACATCCTTAAAAATATTTTAAAATTAATATTAAATCACTTATATATATAAATTATAAATATATTGAAACTGTAATTCCAATTATACCTCATTACACTTTATAAAACATTTACATATATTTTACTGCCACATTTGCTATAACCCCTGAATATAATGCTATTAATTTGGCTTTAAACAGTTTTTTTTTTTAATTACTTAGGAAAGAAAAATAGTTTCTATTTATCATATATTTATCTTTTCCATTTTCTTCATTTTTCATATAAATCCTAATTTCAGAATGATAGTGTTTTCCTTCAACCTGAAGAATTTCCTTTTGTATTTCTTGTAGCTCTGTTGGCTAAGATTTCTTTCAGCCATAATTTTTCTATAAAAGTCTTTAATTTGTCTTCATTGTGAAAGAAAGACTTTTTTTGTTTCTAGGTTGATAATTTTTTTTCTTTCAGCATATTATAGATGCCATTCCATTTCTGTATCAATGTTTCTTTGTATTTAATGTGTTTTTATCGCCTCTGGCCTAATTTTAATGATTTCTCCTTGTCTTTGAATATTATCAAATTGTCTAGGTGTGCTTTCTTTGTATATATCTTCCTTGGTGTTTGCTGAGATTTTTGGAATGATGAGCTTACAATTTTGATGAAATATGGAAAAAATGGAGGTTAATATGTCTTCAAATATATTTTCTGTTCCTGTATCTCTTTCCTCTCCTTCTGGGACTTCACAAATGAATTTTAGAATGATTGATACTATTTCATAAGTCACTGAGAGTTTGTTCATTTAAAATATTTTTCTCTCTACTTTATTCAGAAGAATTTTTATTAACTGGTCCTCAAGTTCACAGATCCTTTCTTTTATGATGTTCATTCTGCTGCCACTTCTATCTAATGAAATTTTGATTTCAGAATGTGGTTTTTAGTTATAGACTTTACATTTGGTTCTTCTTTAGAATTTCCAACAATCTTAATCTTTTTATTTATTATATTTATCTTTTGCCTCTAGATTTTTAAACATAATTTTCATAGTTATTTTTAAGAACTCGTCTATTGATTCTAATATATGAGTCATCTCAGTCTGATTCTATTGACTTTTTCTTTCTCTTGATTACAGGTAACATCTTTCTCCTGTATGTATGTGTAATGTATTTTTAAGAGACTTTGCACTGGATTTTGGGATTATACATTTCAGAGACTCTGTAATCTGTTGTTTTCTTCAGAGGATATTGAGCTTTGTTCTGGCAGGCAATTAAATTATTGGTAGATATCCATTATCCCTAAATAGGTTTGAACTGTAGACTTTGTTAGGGTGAGACTATTTTAGTTTTGATGTGAGTCTTTATAACAAAGTTCTTAATTCTTAGATGTAGACCATAATCTTGAGGCATGTGACTTTCTTGGGTTTCAATGGAAATTCTGAAGCATTTAATAAGTCACTCAAACCTGGCAGAATTTGAACCTCATACTTTTTCTATACATCTGCACTAAGACACTGCTGAAATTTCTGCTCACCTCTTTCAGCTTCTCAGCATTTTTTTCCCTGAGCTGCTTGTAGTCTCACTCTGTCTATATGCAATTCAGGAATCAGCTAAATATTTGAGGGGTGTTTCAATGCAGATTTCAAAACTTCTTTACTGAGAACTGTTCATTTCTGTTATTCCTGTCTCCATCTCTTGCTTCTTTGTCAACTTTTGTGTGAATCTTAACCTCTCAACCCTTTAAGATTTCTTTTTATTGTACTTAAACTCTATTTCCCATAAAACCCTCTTTACCACATAATGCCTTTAAGGAATAGACAAATAATATAGAGGGCCACTTTAGTATAAAATATGTTATTCCACTTGCATGATAATGCTTTCTTTTGTGGCTTGGATAACAGAAGAAATGAGGCCAAAGTGGAATTGAAGACTATTTCATGAAAAAACCATTTGAAACCACCAGGAATTGTGGCTAATGGTTCTTTTTTATCTAAATACACATTCCCCGTTGGTCCTTGGCCTTGGGGAATCCTACTTAAAGTTATTTTAAGTAGCTTTCTGCTATTGTTATGCAACATGGTCTACTACATTAATAGCTTTGGTTGGCTTAGTGGAACATGGTATTCTGCCCATCATTGTATTTCATTCATCTTATATATCCTAGTAGCCATATCCATAGAGTAGGCCAAAAGTAATCTATTTCTTTATTGAGCCTATATCTGAGTTATTTAGTGGGATCCACATGACCCACTTTCATTTACCCTTAGAATACTCATATAACCTTCTATAACAACATTCTCTTGTGCTGTATTTATTGACTTTCCATTCAGTATGGCTTGTTTGCCTGACCAAATAATGAGGTTGTGAGCCACAATGCATGAATCTATAAATATACAAACATTGCTCTGAGGTTGAGAATCAACTGTTCTCTGCCCTGCTAATTATGCTGCTCATATATCTGGCTTTTGATTGGATTTAACATGGCCTACTTTGACCAGGGTTTACCATCCAGAGAGTGAAATTCACCAAATTTCTATAGTGAATCATATCCTTCAAATTGGGAACTTCCATTGAGAAATCAGGTATCTCATTTTTCTTTAACAGGAAATGAACAATTGTTTCATATCACTTAGCAACAGTTGGAGAAGACTCTGCCAGGAGTTGTATTTTGATCTGAATGTTATGCTTATGAACATGCTATACTTCTTCTGCGTCACCTCCCATGGTTGTTCCATAGTATTATATTTCCATTTTATTAAGGAGCTTTGTTACACTCTTCCATCATGTTGTATATGATTCTCTGATATCATGGCATAAAGGGCACTTGTGATCCCCCTGAGTGGTGTCTCTATGAAAGTTCAATGTCCTGCCTGTAGTTGTGTGTCAAATGGTCTGCATCTGGTTGTTGTATCAGTGAATCATTTTATATCCAATCCCAGTATTTATCACTGGGTGGCAGTATTAGTCTTTTGCCAGAATCTCTATTCTGCATATGTTCCTATAGCAAACACTTCAGAAATCTTCTGAATATTAGGATTATGGGCTTCCAATGGCACTGCATAGGCAATTCCCCATTATAAATCTCTTAGAGTCAGTGCCATCTCTAAATAACTAGAATATAGAAAGGATAGTAATTCATTTAGTAATATTTGTGGAATATCTTTAATGGTCATGACCTAAAGTCTTTAATGATTATTCTGAGAAACTTGACTGATTGGTTAAGACTTTGTAGTTTGGATATACTGATCAGACCTACTTGGCTAGCAGTATGTACCATTACATTAAATCCAGCCAATTGCTTCTAGGTCATGTGGATTATGATTATGCCAATGACTTCTATGGGAGTGTACCATTTATTTTATTTTATTTATTATAAAATATGCCCCTTGATCAGAGATGATCATGAGTGGAATATGATGGGCAATGGACAATGGATTGCAGGTAGAGAAGACAAGTACATACCCAGTATATAAGGAAACAAGGTGCTGCCAAATTCAGACTGAGGGGTTTCAATGAAGTAAGCTACCATTGGGTAATTGGGTAGTTTTCTGAGATAATGGTGCCATATTAGGGTTTCAAGAATTTTGGACATTCAGAAGTGAGAGTAGACAGATCAGGTGAAAGGTAGCAAGTTGGTGAAAGGTAGATTATGGTGTTCATTGAGCCCATGTATAGTGTTGATCTCTGTAACTGTGGCCATTTGATAAATAGATCCACAGATGTGGCTGGTGAATAAAGCTGACAGATAGCCACAAGACAGATATTTATGATGAGCTTTTTGAGAGACTGCTATGTTGTGAATTCTCTTTTCAGTTACATGGAAAATAATCACTGTTCCATTTGGTGCTCATTTAGAGAGAACCATCCACATACACACCTTTAAACTGCTTTGCCATAAGTGTTTCCATTTTTTCTGTCTGAGCCATTTAATGGCTTATCAAGCTTATTTAACATAATCCATTGTAATTGCATATGAAGTAAAAAACCTGGTATACAATTCAAAATAGTGTCTACTCAGAAGATTTTTCTTTCCCTTAATCTTTGATTGCTAGTCTTGAGTGAGACAGAAGTTTAGCAATTGCCTACTTTTGGCTGTTGTTGGCATACTGTATCAGCCAGAGTTCTCCAGAGAAACAGAACCAACAGGATATATTTATTATAGAATTTGGTTCATATGACCATGGGACTTGAGAAATCTGAATTCAGTGGAACAGGCTGCAAGTTGGGACTTTGATGAAGATTTCAGTGTATGCCACACTAGAACCTGGATGACTGAATTAAAGATAGAAACTCTTTCTGACTGCTGAAATCTCCAGTTATCCCTTTAAGTCCTTCAGCTGGTTAGATAGGTTTTCTCCCATCATTAAAGGCAATCTCCTTTACTGATTGTAGATGTAATCAACCTAGATGAAATCAAGTGACTTATGATTTAAATACACAAAATACCCTACTGGTAAAAATCTGGCCAGTTCTTGCTCAGTGGGGCCTGACAGCACACCCATGTGCAGTTCCTGTGGGGCTCCCCTGCTTGTGGGGCCTGATGGCAAACCCATGCATGGCACCTTGTGGCCCATGTGCTTTCCATATATTCCTTTTGTTTAAATTTTTACTTGGAGGTCCCAGGATTGAACCCAGATCCCTCACATGGGAGATGGATACCCAACACATCTGCCCCCCTGCTATATTCCTTAAGGTTGACCAAATAATCCTAGAGTTACAGTCATTTCCCATACAAGATTGTAATATAATAAATCAGGCTTGGTTTATCACCAGCATTCTAAAAACCAGAACTAGGGAGAAAAACTAGGTCTGGGGACACATGCATGATTTCTATTATAGCCAATGTTTAGCCTATCCTGATTATCACAAAATCAGGACAGCAAGAATTTATCTTCTCTTTAGGGAACTGTAAGTAAATTAACTATATATTAGAGTTTTGCACTGTGCCTCTTAAGTCATTTTATGCTACATTCTATATTGCCCATCCTTTTATATCTCTCTGCTTAGGTCTTCATGTTTTCTTTTAAAATTTCTTCCAATTTACTAAGTTTCTCTTCAACTGTGTCAATGTGTTGTTAAATCCAACAATTTACTTCTTAATTTGAACCATTATATATTTTCATTTTCAAATTTCTTTCAGTAAAGTTAGCCATTTTTGTGTTTTAATTATTGGAACAAAATACATTTGTTTTAAGCAGTGTTTTTTTCATTATTTGAATCATCTATGCATATGTTTCTATTGCTCTTGCTTTTTAATCAAAATCTACCTTCTCCTATGTTTTGTTAGTTTTGTTTACTTGCCAGATTTATATTTTAAATTTTGTAGAGCTAATTTAATATTTTTGATGATTTCATCCACTTTATGGTTTTAATTTTGTTTCTCACTGGCAGCTAGCCTTGAGGAAATAAATATCCCAGATATTGTAATTCAATCAAGGAATTAGATTACTCAACCTGTGTCATTAATCCTTACTTCAAGTAAAGCCCTATGTTCTCACAAACTAAAACCTGGGTTTTTAAAAAGGCTTCTCCACCTTGATAGTAAATGAATTCTATTTGTTGCTCCCCAGAGTATAGGGTTCATAGAAAGTTCCATTTAGAATTTTAGGCCTTTATTTGTGGTATGTGGAATTAGCACATGCCTTTAAAGAAAAGAGACCACAAATGCACAGCTTAGCTCTCTGGCTTCCCTTCTCTACAAAATATCAGCCCCAGAGATCTTTGATTACTTGTGTTTCTCTAATGCTTTTAAGCACATGTATTTTATGTTTTTTTTTTTTTTTATATATATATATAATCTTGTTGTTGTTATTATTGGGAGATTTGGTGTAAAACAAGCCAGATTTGGTTTTCCAGGAGATAAGTGTAATATTTACATTTCTTTTCCCAGTTTAGCAATAGATGTTTGTGAGAGAAAATTTCTGTGGATTATTGTATATTTTGAAGAGGTATGTACATGAGATGCAATTTTTAATGAATTCTTCTTATTGGAGCATATAATTTCAGTTTTGTGACTATTAAAGACATTATCTAATCAAATAATACTTATGCCTTATTCAAATAAGCAGAAAGCATCAGGAATTCTTTGCGTTCACCTGAAAGTAAGATAGAGACATATGACCTATGTTTATACTGTTTTCTAGAGCTGGTTCATAATTTAGTCCAAAGAAACCTTGACCATATCAGCCATCCCAAAGGATAATGGTTTCATCAACACACTGATAACATCACGTTGGCAAAATCTGAATTGCATGAAAATGAAGTATCAAATGCATTATTTGAAAGAAATTTAATGAAAATAAACTACTTCTTCATTAAATTTCTGAAGATCTTGAAGTCAGGGACTTTTTGGCATAGTTCTCCAAATCAAGGAAAATATTTGACATATTTTGCCACTTACCAAAACAAAAGGCACAGTGTTTAGATATACTCAATAAATTTTATGATTAATTCATATTACAATTAGGTCTGCTGGATTTAATGCATTTATAAGTTAAGGTAAAAACTGTCATCTTTTAGTGGGACCCTTCACATGATAAAGATGTTAAGTTTTTTCAGATGGACTTTTGTGGGTCTCTTCTATCTATTGCCCTAATGACCCAGAAAATTCCATATTAAACTCACTATATGTGGAGATTAAGATTGTGAAATGGGCCTATGGTAAGCCATGTTATGAAATAACAGTTAAAGTCTTTAGATTTTTGATGTAGAGAAAATCCCCTGTTTGAAAAGTAGCAATTCTTTTACTGGAGAAACAATTACTTAATTGATACTAGACTGAAATTAAGGGGAAGAGAATATGGAAAAATAGTAGAGAAAACAATTCATAAATACCAACTTTGGTCTTGTAGGCAGTTGCAGGAATGGTATTGTCTTTTATATATATTTTCTTTAATTTAGATATCTCTATATATCTATCTGTCTATTTGTCTATTTGCCTATTTGTCTATCTATCTGTCATCTATCTAACATATTTATTAATAAAAATACTGTCTCAGCATAAGAAACATAAACAAGTGAATCAGGCAAAAGTGTATGGAAGTAATTGAAAGCCTGAAATAGGAATTGAACTATTTGAAACATGATCACAAAGGAGACAAGTGATTTGAATTCCCAGGTTAGGTGGGCATTGAGATATAGTCAACCTCATATATGTATTTAGTGAGGAAGGAGTAGATAAATGATTACGTAAAATAAAATACCTGCTGAGACCAAACTTCTAAAGCTTGTCATAGGACTGTCATCTGAGAAATAAAAAGCAAAGCTACAAAACAACAAAGATATTTATTTGAGATATTAAAATTGCAATTTGGGAAGCACAGATTCAGATAGCAATCCAAATAAACTCCCATCTTGGCCCTTCCAGGCAAAGGTTTTTTAAAAAAAGAAAAATTTTATTTAAGTTGTTTGTGACTGGTGGATATTTGGGATGCTCCAAATGTCCTTCAGGTTAGATAGTTTACTGAGTTCCTTATCATGTGGTTTATTTCTGGTTTCCACATGTCCTTATGGTTTTGAGGAACATTGTTGATTATGGTGTAACC
>JAQZBX010062434.1:0-16891 GCA_029593785.1 Cabassous unicinctus
AACCTCAGGAAACTAGAAAAGAAGAATAAAATGAACTCAAAGCAAACAGAAGGAAAGAAATAATAAACAGCAGAAGTAAATGAAATTGAGCACAGAAAAACAATGAGAAAAATTAATGAAACAAAAATCTGGTTCTTAAACATCAATAAAATTGTTAAACCTCTAGCAAGTTTGGTGAAGAAGAAAGAGAAGACAAAAATTATTAGTATTGGGAATAAGAAAGGACGTCACTGCAGATTCTGAAAACAATGGAAGGATAATAAGGGTCTATTATGAATAAATTTGACATCTAAGATGAAATCAACCAATTCCTTAAAATACAAACTAACAAAACTTACCCAATATGAAATAGATAATTTGAATAGCCCCATAACTATTAAGAACATTGAATTGATAATTAAAATCTACTGTAAAGAAATCTCCAGACCCTGATGGTTTCACCAGAGATTCTAAAAACTTTTCATGAAGAATTAACATCAATTCCACACAATATATTCCAGAAAAATAGAAGAAGAAGGAAAACATTCCAGCTGTTTCTAAAATTCCAGTACTACATTAATACCAAAACCAGAAAAAGACATCATAAGAATAGAAAATTATAGACCAATATCTCTCATAAACATAGATGCAAAAATTCTTAACAAAATACTAATAAAAGGAATTCAGCTATAAATATATAAATTATACGCCATGACCAAGTTGAGATTTTTCCAGGATTGCAAGGCTGGTCCAATATTTGAAAATCAATCAGTGTAATTCACTGTATTAACCAACTAAAGAAGAAAAATCAAATGGTCATATCAATTAATGCATAAAAAGCATTTCACGTAATTCAATATCCATTCATGATTTTTAAAAATTTCTCAGAAATAGTATTAGAATAAACCAACAGCTGCTCAATTAAAAGAATCATTAAAAATAGTATTAGAGATGAACTTCATCAACCTGTTAAAGGATATCTACAGAAAACCTACAGCTGATATCCATTATTAATGGTGAATGGCTGCATGATTAACCCTAATATTAGAAACAAGGCAAGGATGTCCACTCTCATTCCACACTCTTCAGCATAGTGCTGAACATTTTAGCAGGTGCCATAGGGTAATAAAAGGAAATGAAAGGCATACAGATCAGCAAAGAAAAAATAAAATTGTCCCTATTTGTAGATGGTATAATTTTATATCTGGTAAATCTTCCCAGAAAATCTACAAAAAAAATTTCCCAGAACTAATCTAATAAGTTAACATCAGTAACATTTCAGGATGCAAGATCAACATATAAAATCAATTGTATTTCTATGAAATACAATGAACATGTAGATACAAAAATTAAAAACATAATACCATTTTCAATCGCACCTCAAAAATGTGATACAAGTGTAAATCTAACAAAACATATATAGGATTTTTATGCTGAAAATGGCAACACAATAATGAAAGAAATCAAAGATCTAAATAAATGAAGAGACATACCATGTTCATGGATTGGAAGAGTCAACATAATAAGATGTCAATTCTCCCCAAATTTATATACATGCTTAATTCAATTCCTATGGAAATCTCAGCAAGAGTGCTTATAGATATAGACAAGATTATTTTAAAATTTAAGTATAAAGGCAAAATAATTAGAATAGCATGGTAGCCAGAATAAACACCCCCCTCCCAAAAAATGTGTCCATATCCTAATTTCTAGAACCTATGAATAGGTAATTCACAAGGCAAAGAGAAATTAAGGATGCAGATGGAATTAAGTTTGTGAATCAGCTGACCTAACAATAGGGAAATTATCCTGTATTATCTTGGTAAATCCAGTACGGAACAGGGAGGCAGGAAGATGGCAGAGTAAAAAGGACTCACATTGATACAACTGGCTTTGAAGATGGAAGAAGGCAATCACAAGCCAAGGAATGCTGGCAGCCCATAGAAGCTGGAAAAGGCAAGAAAATGGATTCTCTCCTAGAGTACCTTGTTAAGCCCCATAACTGTTATTATAATATATTTTTACTGTTTAAGGCACTGCATTTGTGCTAATTTGTTACAGCAGCCATAGAAAAGTGATACAAATAGCTAAAATAATTTTTAAAAGAAGAATAATGTTCAAGAATTGCATAGATCAATGTAACAGAAAAGAAAACCCTGAAATAGCCCTGCAAAAGTACAGCCAACTGAATTTTGACAAAGGTACAAAGGCAATTCAAGGGAAGAAGGATCATCTTTTTCAACAAATTGTGGTAAACATCTAATGGCAAAAGGCAAAAGCCAAAATAAAAAAGAAAGAAAAAGAAAAAGCCTTCACCTACAAAAATGAATTCAAATGGATCATAGATTTAAATGTAAAACATAAAACTAAAACTCTTTTACTCAATAACATAGGAGAAGATCTTCAGCTCTGAGGGTTTGGTGAAGAGTTCTTAGATATAACTTCAAAAACATGATAATGAAAGGAAAAACTGATAAATTTGATTTCATCACAATTAGTGTTTCCTATATGAAGATCCTGCTAAGAAGATGAAAAGACTAGCTATGAACTGAGAGAAAATATTTAAAAACCACATATCTGACAAAGGACTAATATCTAGAATATATAAGGAACTCTCAAAACCCAACAATATGCGAATATTCTCGCTGTTCTGATTTTGTAATAATCAGGGTAGGCTAAACATTTGCTACACTGGAAACCATACATGTGTCTCCAGACTTAGTTTTTCTCCCTAGGTCTGGTTTTTAGAATGCTGGTGATAAACTAAGCCTGATTTATTATATGACCATCCTGTATGGGAAATGACTGTAACTCCTTGGTCAACCTTAAGAGATATAGCAGGGGGATGGATGTGGCTCAAATTGTTGGGTGTCTGTCTCCCATATAGAGGGACCTGGGTTCGATCCCCAGGACCTCCAGGTAAAAAGATAAAAAAGAAAAATATAGAAGGCACACTGGCCGCCAGGCCTCGTGCATGGGTGTGCCGTCAGGCCCTGTGCGCAGGTGAGTCCCCCAGGCCCCATGCATGGGTGCACTGCCAGGCCCCGTGCATGGGTGCGCTTTCAGGGCCTGCGAACCATGCAGCAAGATGATGACATAATAGGAGAGTCACACAAAGGGAGAGCCAGGACGAGACGCACCAAAAAACCAGGAATTAAGGTGGTGCAGGTGGTAGAATGCCTCTCTCCCACATCAGAGGTTCCGCGGATTGAATCCCAGTGAAGACATGAGGAGAAGGATGAGAAGAGAGGGCAGGAGGTGGACACCCAGCAAATGGACACAAAAACAGCAAAAATGGGGGGGAGAGGGGTAAAAATGGATAAAAGTAAATAAATAAATAGATAAATCCTTTTTTAAAAGTATAGGAGAGTAAGATATGGACTATAGTTAGTAGTAATACTTTGATGATGCTCTTTCATAATTTGTTAACAAATGTTTCACAACAATGCAAAGTGTTTGTGGGGGGATGATGTGGGGGAGCCCTGTATGATGTTATGCATGTTTGTTTTGTAAGTTCACAATGTTTACTGAACACTTACTGTTTATCTATGTTCATGTATGGATGATATACTTCAATATGTTGTTTTAAAAAAACCAACAGTAAACTCTACAAAGAATCTAATTAGAAAATGACAAAAAGGCATGAACAGAAATGTCACAGAAGAGGATATACAGATGACAAATAAGCACCTGAAGAGACATTCAATATCACTTGCCAGCAGGGAAATGCAAATTAAGACCATGATGAAATATTATGGCACAACTTTTAGAAAAACTAAAATTAAAAAAAATAATAATAATGGCAATACCAAATGCCAGTGAGGAAGCAGAGAAATTGGATAGTTCATACTTTGTTAATGGGAATCAAAAACAGTATAGCTACTCTGGTAAATAATTGGGACAGTTTCTTGAAATATTAAATATGGTCTTACCATATGACCCAGCAAATGCACTCCTTATCCCAGAAAAATGAAAATGTATACACACATGTTCATAGCAGCTTTATCTGTAATAGCCCCAAACTGGAAACAATGAAAATGTCCCTCAGTGGGTAAATGACTAAACAAACTGTGGTATATCCATACTATGGGCTACTACTCAAAATAAAAAGGAATGTACTATAGATACACACAACAACTTGGGCAGATCTCAAAGACATTGTGCTAAATGGAAAAGAACAGTATTGAAAGGCCACATACCGTAGGATTCCACTTATACAGCAGTCTTGAAATGACAAAATCATAGAGGGGAAAAAAGATTAGCGATTTCCAGAGATTAGGGGTGGTAGATGGTCATGGGCGTGGGTGTGACTGCCAAGGAGTAGCACGAGGGAGATCATTGTGGGAATGGAATATTCTGTATCTTGATTGCAGTGGTGGTTACACAAATCTACATGCCCTAAAATAACATAGAACTATACACACACATTGCCCAGTGTCAAATTCTGGTTTTGACCTTGGACTACAATTATGCAGGATGCAACCATTAGGGGAAACTGGGGGAAAGTTACAGGGGACCTATATGTACTCTCTTTGCAACTTCCTGCAAATCTATAATTATTTAAAAATAAACGAGGTTTTTAAAAAGTTTCCAGAGAGTTAAGGATTTATACACGATGTGACTGAAGTATGGCTGAGAAGTCTTGATGGAATCTGAAAGCAAGAGAAAAATTAGTAAGCAATGAAAATAAGAAAACCCTTTTTGGGTTGATGTTTATACCTCAGGTAGTTGAAACTCAGCAAAAGATTATATCCACATGTGTAAGTCTCGTGGGCATAAGTAGACTAAAAATCTCACGAAGGAGAAATGTATTTTCAATTGATTAGATTTTCCATAGTAGCTATGAAATTCTTGGGGACAGATAAAAATTGGATGAGATGAAAGATGGGAGAAGACTGGTAGGAATGAAAACAAAAGTGGCCAGAAGAAGAAAATCCCTAAAGTGTGCCGTTCAACAAACATCCCACAAGTATTCATCAACTGCCTACTCTGAGCCAGTCACTCTTCTAGGTACTTGAGATACAGCAGCGAAGAAAATAGACAAACATCATGTTTTCATCACGTTTGCATTCAAGTGAGAAAGACAGAAAATAAACAGGAAAAAATAAGTATATTTGATTGTGTATTGAAAGGTGATACATTTTATGAGGAAAATATCATTATCCTTTACTTTAAAAATGAGGAATCTCAAGTTCAAAACAATTAGCCCAAGACTTCGTCTAGTAAACAAATAAAAAGTAGACCTTGCTTTCAGATTTG
Organism: Cabassous unicinctus; assembly: GCA_029593785.1. Lineage (NCBI taxonomy): Eukaryota > Metazoa > Chordata > Mammalia > Cingulata > Chlamyphoridae > Cabassous > Cabassous unicinctus. The sequence goes on from JAQZBX010062434.1 coordinate 5,239, forward strand.
TACCCGGGTCTGTCTAGCCCCAAAGTCCACAGACATTCCATTATGCAAACAGTACTCCAAGTCAATAATTAATTATTAATACACTAGCAGGAAGAATCAATGCTATCCTTGTAAGAATCAATTGACTGAGGGAACATTGGCCTGCGGGTGTAGGAAACAGAACAGGTTTTGATTGTTGAGGGATGACTAGATGCTACATCCAGGAGGAAGGAGCGCAGGTAACCCAGAGGCACGGCCACGGGAAGCAACAGCGCTGTTCAGTTCCATTAAGCACTTGCTTATTGAGCACCTTCCTTGTGTAACGAGGCACTGGAGAAAACAAAGATGTGTGCAGCAGAGCCCCAGCTTTCCAAGGCCTCTCACAGCCTAGAGGGGGAAGGTGCGTCAACATGACTGCAAGTGCTAAGTCCAAGGAGACCTTGGGGAGAGACTGAGCCTTGAAAAGGAGGTACTTGGTGCCATCTTAAAGTTCAGAGAAGTGTTCTCCCTTGATAAGGTCTCCAAGGAAATAGTCACACCGCTTTTTTTCTTCAAATTTTAACAAATTGTGAAATAGACATGGATGCCAAACAAAGACAGAATCAAAAATTTTTCTTGTTGCCATTGTTTTTTGTTTTGCTGAAACTGTATCGAGTAACTCAGCTTAGACCTACAGTCCAAGTCAGCCTGGACACTGGGATGCACAGAAAGGAGAACCTGATCTCCAGATCAGACAGGATGGTGGGCAAGCTCCAAGTGCGTCACCCCCACAAGTACCAAGACTCTCAAGAAGAGAATTCTCTTCATTAGCCAGGAAGCTGACATGTTGTTCGCACTCTGAATCCTGTGTTTACTTTTTTTTTCAAGATTAAGGAAAGGGGTGTGATCAGCACTTCAGAGTACACTAAAGATGCCCGAGTTCTCTTAAAGGATTAGTAAAAATGAGTGCACTATTGACAGCAGTGTAAAACATTACATCTTGCACAGGAAACTTCATGTTGTTTGGAATCTCCAGAATCTTAAAAGCAAAGGAGGAAGTATGGGTCGCATAAAGCAAAGTACATCAGAAGGATGGGTACCAGTGGAATGGAGAAAGCTTGGGGATGGGGAATCCAGCACTAACTTTTGGCTCCCAGTTCAGGAAATGTAGGAGGTTGGAGCCAGTAAGTCCAAGTGGCTCCCGATGAGGGTCTGACAATTGGGAAGGAAAACAATGCCATCATAGGCATCTAAGTTGGGGCCATGGGAAAAGCACTAGTATAAAGAAACTGCTGATACACACTTACCTTGTGCCCCCTATTCATAGTCCGAGACTCAGAGATAGGGCTCGTGAATTTTGAATTAAGCAGATATTTCCCCAGGCATAATTGCTACTAACATTCTCTGGGAAAACCATTCACCACTCTTCCTACTCTCCTTGCCTGGTCTTACAAAAGAGCCCCCTACCAGTAGCATCTGTAGAGCAATCTGCTGCTTAATCCCTTTCAGGATCGTCAGCCCACTTGAGAGTCGTCTGCTCCTCTCTGAGTCACTGGGGAGCAGTCCACAATAGCTGGCATCTCCAAGCACTTTTCTTTAACTGTTAACTCATAGTTTTTCATGAGTAACTTTACTTTGCCATGTATTATCCTTTCTTTTGGCAGGAACTGAGTTTGAGTCCCAGTTCCAGACAAGCAGTTTGATCTTGAACAAGTCTCCTAAACTGATTGAGCCTCAGTTTCCTTATGCATAAATTGGACATAAGAATGCCCAAGATTACATGGAACATTAAAATGTATGTCACATTTATAAAATATCAATCAATGGGTTTAGTGCCTATTAAGTGTGCAGAAAATGTCTTTGGGAAAATGAAGCAACCGCCTCCTCATAAAGTATTCTAATAATTGTCTAACAAATGATTACAAAACTCAGTAAAATTACCATTTTTTGTGCTTGCAATTTTATGGGTCAGAAATTTGGACAGACACAGTGGAGGTGGTTCCTCTCTGTCTCACAATACCCAGGGCCCAAGAAGGGGTGACAAATGGCTGAAGATGGCTGAGACAGCTCCACTGGGGACTTGTGTCTGGGGCTCAGTTTCTGGCATCCAGCTGGTTCCTGGTTCTTCTCTCCATTTTCCATGCAGGGGTTGATGTGCCCAAGATGGCGTCTTCTTCACTCATGTGTCTGAGGCCCTGGCTGGGGTGGCTGGATCAGCTGAGGCTGCCCAGGCTTCTTTCTCTTTCTACATGGTCTCTCCATATGGCTAGCCTGGACTTCTTCACAGAATGGTGACCTCAATTAGTCAGAATTGTTACATGGTGGCTCTCTTTCCCCAGAGTGAGCATTACAAAAAATAGTCTGGATTTAAGTTGCAAGTCCTCTTGTGGCCTGGGCTCAGAATCCCAGAATGTTCATTGATCAAGCAAGTTGCTAAGGCCAGCCTGGATTCAAACAGAGAACAATTAGACTCCATCCCTCAATCGGAGAAGCACAAAGAATCGGCAGTCATCTGAAGTCTGAATGTAAAGCCGTCTCTCAGGCGCTGTGGTAGCCACCACAAACCTTTGAAGATGTCCTTGGGTCTTCCTGCTGGGGTTTCTCTATTTAGGTCTCTTCCTTGTCCTCTCTTCTCACCTCTTGAGTTTGCTGCAAATCTTAGGTGGCACACACTTCTTTCTACTACTGACACTTTAGAGTCTCATTCATTATTCATCAATTGGCCCTAAAAAGGAAGTAAAAAAGAACTATTGATTCAATAAACACATTTTGACTCTCAGAGCAGCAAGAACCTTAGATAAAACTGAGGGGCAAAGAGGATAAATCACCCAGCCCAAGTCATGGAGCTTACGTAAGCACACTGATAGCCTACACTCATCTGCCTGAGTTCCTGCTATCCCTGCCTCCTCCCTCATCCTCAGCCACTTGGGTCCCATAGGAAAAGCTCCTTAGGAGTCTTCTTTTGCATAATTTTCCAGGGCATACTTACTTTTATATTTTTCCACATATTGCTTAGAGTCAGCATGTCTAAATTCAAAGGAACGTGGCTGTTCATAATTTCATTGGCATAACATTAAATATATAAATTATCTCAGGAAGAATTAATATATTTATGATGTCAAGTCCTTCTATTCAAGAATATAATAGGTCTTTCCAATTCTTGAGAAGTCTTTTGTATCCCTAGGAACTATTTTTAGTTTTCTTCATATAGATCTTTCAAATTACTTACTCATTCCTATGGAATTTTATATTTTTTTGTTCCTATTTTAAATTGTATCTTTTCTTGAATTCAATCAACTAACAGGCCATTTTGTAACATGAAAACTATTGTTTTCTCTTTTGTTCTTAATTGCATTTCCTCGTTGTTCTCACCATGCTTCCCATTGTTCTCTTGTGTTTTCCAGGTATGTAATCATGCCACCTGTAGATAATGGTAATTTCACAAGCACCACTTGCAGCAGCAGCCCGAGTGCTACCTGCACCCTTGCTGACAGTCTCTCCACCTTCTCAACATTGCACCTAGAGCAGGGCTTTTAACAAGGGGTCTGTGAACTTGAATTGAAATTCAAAAGCAGCATTATTCTTGTGGCGACATGTTGGTGCAGGTGTGATACATTTATTAAATAATACACAATATAGTGTGGACTTAGTAAGAGGCCCGTGGTTTCCACCTGACTGGTAAAGGGTTCCATGGAACAAAAAAGGTTAAGAAGCCCTGATCTATGGTGAGCATAAGAAACCACAGATGTATACTGCATCCCTCATTCCAAATGATTCCCATTAAGCTGAAGACCAAAGTCCTTAACAACACAACCCTACCTGAATCATCCCTTATTTAAAATTTATCCTCACCCAGACAAAGCTTTTTCTCAGGCTCTTTTCTCCAGTTCTGTGACATTACCAATATCTTTGTATTGATAACTTCTGTCTTGAATGTTTTGATACCTACCCATTCTTTTGATCTCAACTCAATCATATTTCTTCAGGAACTATTTGTTTTGACTTCCTGAATTCTCACTCAAAATCCTATTATTCACTCACACCAAGTGTCTTGGCTTCAGAGTGGTTACCACAGTTGTATTTTATTATTGGCCTTCTCCCTCCTCTAGGTGCTCAGTAACAGAGGAGACCATGACTGATTCTCCTTGTCATTATTTCCCAAATCCTTAGAGCAATGTCTGCCTGACACATAGTGGGTGCCAATGAAGGTTTGTTGCAAATTTGCATGTCTATTCCTGCCCTACCCAGTGACATTATGAATATTTATAAGGAAGGACCCACACCTTACTCATTTTTGTATCTTTCACCACAGTACCTAACACAGTCTGATATAAAGTGATTACATGATGTTAACATTTAAGCTTAAATTATTCCATGAGATTATCTCTTGTTCCTTGTAGCAGTGAAGTTTTGAAGAAGCAGGGAATGGAATGAGGTTGCACAAGACAAATGGGAAAGGTTCAGAGTCAGGGACCTATATAAAATGGTTGGGGAATGCCCAGGAGGAGCATGAAGATGGCTTACAGAATAGTTTTTCTTGTGTCCATAAATAATGTGATTTTTTGGTAGTCTTATTTCCACCACCCAGACCCTATTCATGTTTTAATTTTTCTTCCGTATTTGGAAAACACTTTTTCATTCAATAAATATATATTGTGGAACTGTGCTAGACTCAAGAGACCCAGAGTTGAACAAATTAGACATTGCAATCTTAACTGGGCACAGAGGAACAAATTCCAGTCATAGAGGAAGTTTTGATTCAAATTACCCTCCTTCCTCCCACGGTCCACAGTCACATACTGTCACATACCTTCCCTTAGAAAAGCACTCTTTCCCATGATTGCCTGGTACTGATGGAAGTCTGTCCTGAGCCTCATGCATGATGGCTGAGGACACCTGAATTATTCAAGTGGGATGAGAAGATGAAGGATGCCTTCAATTTGTTTTAACTAACACTCACAGGATGCTTGCCATGACCAGAGTGCTGCTTACTAGTGCCCAGAGCTCAAAGACTGTAGAAAAGATCCAGTCCTCATTTAGGTTGGGGTCAACTCGGGCAGACAAACCTGGAAATGGAAAGAACAGAAAGGTGAGGAGGCAAACATTAAAAAGAAGGTATGTGGGGACCATCCTTAGCAGTGTACTTGTTTTAACTGAGAAGAGTGGGAAGGCGGTTGGAAAATTTTCCAGCCTAAATTCATCTTAAAATGTTAAACACCCTCTCCCAGTCCTCCCTTCCTTCTGAGATAGCTGTTGCTTCCCCCATTGGATGTGTAATTTCTGGCATGTGCAGATAACACAGGTGCTGGTCATTATGTCACCAACAGCACAAGACAAAGTAAAAGCTGCTTGTTTCCCAGAACACACAAACACAACACACACGCATGGTATAAGATCAACCTGAAAAATATCATAGTAATAAATATAATGTATTGAGTCCTTGTTATGAGTCAGAGGTTGGACAAAGTATTTTACAGCCATTATCACATTTAATTCTCACAACAATCCTGTAAAGAAGTAATGATTACTCCTACTTAATGGGCAGGAAAAAGACTCAGTGGGACCAAATAAATTTCTCAGGACTGCACAGATAGTAAACGGGAGAGCCAGGATTCCAGTCCAGCCTGTGGTTGTGGTTTGAAGAGGTTAAAAAAAAAATATCCTCACCGGCATTTAAGCCAACTATCACATGGCCATATGGAGTCAGACAGACGGAAACCACAATGCCAGCGTTTTTACCAGTGAAAATTAAGATGGAAGACACGGCTAAGTTGTGCGACCAAAAGAGCCTATGATGTTCTCCTGAATTGAAGCTGTCCTCAGCCCAAATGCTGGTTCCTGCTGCCCGGCTCACCTTCCCAAAGGCCCGAATTGGAGTGCTTTCTCTGTGCAGGCATGTCCCAAAGAGAGGGAGGGACCCCCAAGTCCAGTGTGAAGTGAGGGAGGGGCCAGCAGGGCCAGCAGCCCGGCAGTGGAGACCTCCTTCTAAAAACAGGAAGAAGGAGTGAGAGACAAGGGACCCACCCGAACGTTCTCTGGGGCAAGGCTCTCTTAATCCACACGGGTGTTATTTCACTCTAATCCCAGCCAAGAAGGAGGTTATTCCCCTCGCGGGAGGCACAAGCAGGCTATTAGACCTCACCTTCAGTAACAGTCACTGTCTGTTTGTGTATCACCTAGAACTACTGGTGTGTAGTTTACAATTTGCTCCCAAAAGATTCTGAAATAGTCTGAACAATCAATTAATTACATGAACTCCAGAAACTCTGTACCCAAGCCAAAAATATACACCTAGTTTTTTTCCCAACCCCAGTTATGTTCAGGCAAATTGTTTAATATAGTTCATTGAAGGTTCTGTGAAAAGATTTAAGTTACTCTCATAATTAAAAGAAAATCACATAGAAATGTCCTAAATTTGAATTAAAAATCCCCATTATCAAATTCACAAAATGAAATTAAACTCTGAAGAAAAAAATCCTTATGCAAGATAAAACCTGCAGAATTTAACGTCTAAAGGAATCAAAGGACAAAATTAAATTTTCTTGCCTTTGTTAGCTAAAAGTCTGTAGACTGTAGCAGAAATGTCCGCTAAAAATTCAAGCTCCCCTTTCATAATCTAGAGTTGTTATCTGGAAGTGGCTGCCAACTACATTTCCCAGATTTCCTTTCACCTAAGTGAGGCCAAGTTATAGAGCTCTGGCCAATGAAATGGGGGCGTAAGTGTTATAGGCCTCCACTTCCAGGAAAGATTCATAAAAGCCTCTGCACGATCCTCCCTCTGTCTCCCTCCCTCCCTGCTGGGGTAGACACCCAGGCCCATGCACCAACATTGCCAGTCTCTACCAGCCTGGCTTCCCATATGACTGCATGGGGCAGACACTGTGCCATACCATGGAGGGTGATTCTATCAGTCAAGTATCTCCAGAGAAACAGAGCCAACAGGATATAGATGCCAATATTATGAGATTTATTGTAGGAATCGGCTCAAGTTGTCACGGGGATTAGCAAGTCTGAATTTCATAGGGCAGCCTGAAAGTTGGGAACTCCAAAGAACGTTTCAATGAATTCCCCAGGAGATGCTGACTGGCTGAGGTTGAAATAGGAATTCTTTCTTCTGAAATCATCAGTTCTCCCTTTAAAGCCTTCAACTGATTGGATGGGACTCCTCTCATTGCTGAAGGCCAGCTCCTTTGTTGATTGTGGCTGTAATCAGCCATGGATGCAATCAACTGACTGATGCTCTAAATGCACAAAATACCCTCACAGCAACCATCAGGCCAGTGCTTGCTGGACCAAACAACTGGGAACCATAACCTAGCCAAGTTGACACACGAACTTAACCATCACAGTACTTCTTGTGAAAATTCTAGGCTTTGTTTGTCACCACAACCAGTAACAAGTTAAGCAGGAGATAGTGAAAATAAATTAAAGTCTAAAATTCATTACCCCTAATTTTTGCTTTATTATGCCCAGTCTCAGCCTGGATGTTCACTCAGAGGTATAGGTAGAGTTGATGTTCCTTCCAGAGTCCAGTCTGGGCTGCTTTCACATAAATGGATCTGGCCATTCAGAACCGCGGCAAACAAATCTCTTTGAGCCTGGTTACTTCAAGAGTCCAAACAATTAATAGGATGCATAAGATTATCAAAGCCCCACACTTAGGACATTTATAAACCAAGTAAATCGCACTAAGGCAGTTTTGCCAAAAAAAATGGTACTCGCTAAGTACCCAAACCTAAGAATCATAACTGCCAAAGAGGAAGCTGAGGGGAGAAGAGTGGAGAGAGAAGGGGATATTTCTTGGACTCGGCCTGGCCAGTTTTCACTCCATTTCGTGACAATTGTCCAAAGTTCATGATATGTGAAACTAAACAGAGTTGGGAGAGCTCTCTCTGAAAGAGTAATTACTTCACCAGCATAAGGGGCCGTATTTTGCCAAGTTCTGGAAGGGGATCCACCTATGCATGTTTCCTCACCCTCCAGAGGGTCACACATGGGAGACTGTTGCCTTTTTAGCAAAGTTTTAAAATTAACAGTGGTGGCACCCCTGGTCATCTTGACTTTTCTTCCCATCCTATATGTTCAAAATCTCAATTTCCTTTTCTCCCGTAAGCGCCAAGAGTCTGGCACCACTAATTTAGAAGAAAATTGAGTTCAACAAGTGAACTCACCTTTACGAAGGTTTCTGATCCCAGAGGCATAGGAAGGACAAATGCCTCCAGCCCTCCAGATGCTGCCTCTCCTCAGCTTTGCAAGTTTCTCGTCTTAGATACCACTCATTTCTTCTGTATCTTCTTTTTCCTGTATATTTGGATATACTATTGCTAATGCATTTCCATCTGCCATTCCTCTGCTGGTCTCGGGAGACTTGGCTGAGCTCCTGACAGTTAACCTGCCACGTAGCTTGGCTCTCTAACACATAGTCTAGCCGATTTATTAGAATGACGTCTCTTCCTTCCTTTTGCGTCCTCTAGCTTTCAGATGCTATACTATACATCCTTCCAGAGTGGTTCACCTCAGAAATGACCCTAGTTTTCATTCCTTTACCATTTTGCTTTGAATCCATCTTTCCAGGGGGTGCAGGTGGCAACAAAGGAGAGGCAGCCTCCCGTCACTCACTGATGTGCCTGTGGTGGGTCCTGCAGGCTGGCAATATGCACACACTTCAGCTCATTGGCACGACCTCCTTGGACTGCTGGTCTTCAGCACACATGTCAGCAGCACCCTACAGCTGATGCCAGCCAGCCTGGTGCTCTCACTCCCACCATAATCCCTGCCAGCTCCTAGGAAGTGCCAAAAATCCCAGCAGCTGCTTTGATGACTTACAGACACATAGGCTGGATTTGTTAGATCCTTATCAGCTTACAAATTACTTTCACAGATTTTCTTGTTTGATATTTTTTCCTTTTGAGAGAATGTTTGGATTCCTATTGCATATTCTTGTTTATATACCAATTAAAGCAGGAAGCAATTATCATCAATTATGTAAGACTAGCTACTGTCTTATAATTACCATGTTAATTGACATTAAGTTTAGATAGAAATTATTGTTGCCTCCTGCCAACTAAAAACTAAAGAATGGCATGACAGGAGCGAAGAAAGAACATCTACAAATAGAATCTTCTTCTCTAAGAAAATCTACCTAGAGAACACATTCCTTAATGTTTTTACATCTCTCGTTTAAGTCATTCACTCATTGAAAAGTGTATTGTGATGATGTGGAGGCCTCAGAGATGGTCCCCAAAATGCGTTTCCTGGTCCTCCTGCCCTTGGGGAGCCTCCTCCCACACTGAGTAGGGCTCACCCACGTGAGCGACAGGGCACTGTGGAAATGACAGTTTGACTTCCAAGCTTAGGGCATGGAAGGCATCACAGCTTCCACCTTCCTCTCTCACACTGCTCACTCTGGAAACAGCCACCATGTCGTGAGGACACTCAGGCAGCTCTGTGGAGAAGTCAACACGGCGAGGAACTGAGGCCTCCTGCCCACAGCCGACACCAGCCCGCCAACCGCGTGCGGGAACCACCGCAGAAACAGATCCCACAGGCCCATTCGCGTCCCAGAGGGCTGCAGGCCCAGCCAACAGCATAACGGCAGCCCTCACAAGGCCCTGGGCCAGAACCGCAGACTCACAGAAGTTCTGGTATATAATCGATGTTTATTGTTGTTTAAGACATTAACTTTGAGGGTAATTTGTTATGAAACAATAGGTAATTGATACTGATGATTATTACTGATGGCTGTCATGGTGATGCTAACTCTCATCTTATGGGAAGAAAAAATACACAATCAGACACAGGATTCTCCCTGTAAGAAAGTGATCATTTTAATTGGAGATGAACCATGAAGAACATGGCATTGCTTATTCAGGTTCTGGTTTGTAATTGTCTTCTCTTGGTATAAAGATAGAGTAAGTACCTGGATATCTCGATCCCAGGACTAAATAACTTATTTTCCAACTAAAGAGGTTGAAGTAAAGATCTTGGAAAGAAGAGTTATGAAAGGCTTCTTCTGTCGTTCTTAGACTTTTGTGTTAAATCTCCTCCATTCAGTGTAAAGACAGAGAAGTCCTCCTCTTCCGTCAAATTGCTTTATTACAGAGCTGTCTTTACACATCCGAAATGGAAACCTCTCTGTTTGGACAGATGTTTAAGTTTGTGAAAAATGTTTTTGAAAATTATATAAAGTGATAAAACAACTCTCAGAGGAGATATGATATTTATAAACTCTTCCTTTTGTTAATTCATATGTATTTGAACTTAACCTAGTTTGTTTTGTTCTTCTACCTTAAACTAAAACCAATGGTTAACACATTATTAAAAACCAAACAAACAGGGAAACGGGTGTGGCTCAGTCGATAGAGCCCCTGTTTACCATGCGGGAGGCCCCGGGTTCGCTTCCCGGGGCCTCCTTGTGAGAGCAGGCCGGCCTGCGCGGCACGGTGGGCTGATGCAGCAGGACCTCACAGCAAGGGGAAGATAAGCAGACACGGAAGAAACACACAGCGAATGGACACAGTAAAACACAAGCAGCAAGGGGGGGATAAATAAATAAATAAATAAATCTTTAAAAAACAAACAAACAAACAAACAAACAATCTCAGTACAAATTCTAGCCTTTGAAGTGCTGTTAAAAGTTTCTGTATTTCTTCAGCAGTTCACACATACACACACACACAAATTTTGATTTAAATAATAGTACCTCTAATTTTTTCCCAAATCTAAAACACAATGTAAAGTCTTATTCTTCTGCACACAAATATAGTACTTCGGGGTTTGTAAATAGTGCATTTTCTTATGCACTGTCTCATTTGTTCTTCACAAAATCCTTGCAGGATATCAACAATAGCAACAACCAATTAGGTCTTTTCAAGCTCATTTTATTAGATAAGGAAATTGAAGATCTGAACAGCATGCCAACTTGTCGAAGGTCACAAAGTCTGAAAAGGCAGAACTGTAACTGGAAGACAAGGTTCGTAAGTGACAGCCTGGAGGCAAACCTGCAGTTGTCTGACTTTAGGCTGTTGTTACAAGTGGTGGTGAATAGGGCACTTTATTCAGAGTCCCCAGGAATTTGCTAGGTTCTCAAGGAAGGTATATGCACAAAGCCCACCTGGCAATGCAAAGCAATGAAAAGCACTTTTCCATTAGCTGGGATTTTGTTCCCAGACTCCAAGACTGGAATATGTGACTTAAATTTCTCACGCTACCCACTGCATTGCAAAGTAAGGTTAAAAATTCAGACCCAACTATACTAGAGAGAAGACATAAAACAAGAGAATGCAAATGTATCTTGAAAGCAGCAGGCCCAGTCCACCGGCCTCTGGCCTTCTCAGTCAGGAACTCTAGGACTAGGCCTGGACACCATGTGGGAAGAAGAGCGAGCTTCCCCAGAGAGAGTGAAACAAGTGGACTCGCAGTGCAAGGCCAAGCTGACCTTGCTGTCAGCATCTGTCCACATGGTCTCCACTTGCTTTCAAAGCTTCACATGCAGATGCAGCCCCAGCAGTCCCATGACTGTGGGCCTAAGGACTCCTAGCCATTGCTCGTGGGGAGTTTGGCCCCTGACTCTGACTCCTCTTTATGGGGGTATCATGGAGATGTATCCTCTAGGCGCCGACAGCTCTGTGTTTCCCATCATGCTACTTCCTTGTGAGGAACAGCATTTCTGCCATAATTCCATGGCTGTGTCTCT
>JAQZBX010062435.1:0-16894 GCA_029593785.1 Cabassous unicinctus
TCAACCACTGAGCTACAACTGCTCCCCAATGTGCTTGGTATTTTCAAAATTCTTTATGTGTTAGATATACATACTGAAGTACGTACAGGTAAAATTATATGATGTCTGGAATTTGCCTTAAAATATTCCAGTAAAATAAAGTTTGGGAAGTAAAATATGTAAAACGAGAATAGCAGCCTGTTAATCATTGTTGAAACTGACTGATGTGTTAGTGGATATTTATTATACTCTTCTCTGCTCTTAATGAAAAGATAAAAAGTTCCCTGCTTTGGGTTACTTGGCAGGAATAACAACCGGTAAATGTATCACAGGAACAGAGATTGTAATCTGAATCTGATCTTTGCCACTCCAAATACTAGATCATTTTCTCTTACAGTAACTTTTTATGATAAGGGGAAACTTACACCCAGTATAACCTATTTTAATTTTCTACGTTTTTAATAAAAAATATTGGTTTCAGAAAAAATATTATAACATGCCATATTGGTGTATTCTACTTTTTCACAATATTCATATAATAGTAATACGGCTACATTGCAACTTTATAAAATGCATGTTCTTAATGATTCATAACTATGCAAAAATAAATTTTTACATTGCACTACATTAAATGGAGCAAAATAAAAATCACTAAATAGATGATTGCTCCTGCCACGTAAAATTGAACAGTAGTTTTAATGACCAAATTAACCATTGCTTGCTTTTTATATATTTATACTTCCAAAATTTTCAAAGTTATAGAAAAGTACTAATATGCTCTAGAGCATGGAACAAGAGTTAGCAACTGAGGTTTTATCCATCTGTCATCCAGCTATATAGCATGACAGGCCTTGCAAGTCTTCTGAGATGGCCAATTTCCTATCTCTACTGCTTCACCTGGCTAATAATTTTGAATTATCCATGTCAGTAACCAGAAAAATTCTACATCTGGACAAACATCTGTGTGTACATCAGTGACCTCTGTGGCATGTTACCTATTAACCTCGGACAGGAACTGACGGCCGTTTAAGGGACCATAGCCACAATACTTGAGAAATAGTTCAGTGCTGAACCGCCTGGCGTGTGGCGGAAACTGGCTCACGGAGCTTGCTTCCTGCTGCCCCGGGGAATCCTGCTAAACCACGTTTCCCAGCCTCCCTTGCCCTAGGTGTGGGCCAAAGGCTGAGATAACAGCCAGTGGGCTGGGGCAGAAGTGATGCGTGCTCTCTGGCAGTACCCCAACGTGGATAGCCTTGTTTTAATTTCTAAAAGTAATATCTTTTTGCGAAAGTCGAAGTTTTGAAGAAATAACTCTGGACGTACAAATTCTACTTTAAAAGTTTCTGTATCGAGCACATCTTACGCACCTTTTCGGACGCGCTTGGGCTCACTTGCACCACCCCAGCTGCCACCCAGCTGACCCGCTTCAGGCCCCCCTAATTCCACTGCCTGCTACCAGCCAGTCCCTCGACCTGGAGCCCTGGCCTGCTGCTGGCTGCCCCTTGCAAAACCAACCAACTAGCTCTGCCCCCTCTGGCAACTTCTGTTCTCAGATCAAGTGTCGCAGTGCAGGGCACAGAATCTGGCTACCCAACTAGCTCCTAAAAGTATTGTGTGGTGTATAACAGAAGTGAAAAAAGCTAATTCCCCGAGGCGGGGGGTGGGGGTGGGGAATGAACCTTGACCCGGCACTTGTGCCAGGATGGAGCCAGCCAGCTAAACTTACTTTCCTTCTCCTCTCCTATGGGTGCTCCAAAGCACTGTTCTTCATATGGTCTATCTGGAATGTCCCACAAGGCCAGGACGATGTATTTGGCAAGAAGGTGACTCCCTCAAAGCTTAGCATAGAGCAATGTATAAGCAAGTACATGTCACCTTGCGTCAATTCCTATCCTTTCCTGCTTCGCTTTCTTTTTCCTTATTTCTGCTGCCCTGAGATTGCAACAAAATCTTTTTTCTAAGGAACCTGGGCGGAGACAGACTGAAACACTTTATCTACTCAAGGTAACCAGGGCTTCCTAGAGAAAAAGCTGATTTAAGGTCTGGGCTAGGAAATGTACGCGATGGGCCTGCCTCCTCCGGTATTACCAGAATGCACGGAAGTTATAACTATATCTGGGTCATGATAAAGGGACACAGGACTCAGTTTGAGAATGTTCATTTTGGCCCAAAATAAGACAATTTAAACATCAAAATGAATGAAGACTGCAATTAATTGAAACACACTGAATAAGCACAACTCAGTGAGACCATAATGATACTCAAAAGGAAAGAAAAAAAAAATTTTTTTAACTCCGTATTCGTGTTGGAGGTAACCATGCCACCAACCCCTTATTCTGCAGTTAAATGGAAAGAGTTAAGCATTTCTTCTAGAAACCTGTCCCGCACTAACCCAGCAGTCCTAGCTGATAACTGGAAAAGTTGCTGTAAGAAGTTCTTTATACAAAAATTTTAGCTAGTAAATGGAGACTGGATAAGAGATTTAGAAAACCACCATTTTGCAATCCCTGTTAAATACCGATTCAGGCACAGTTATCAATGGATGCCAAAACTGTCACAAGAATGATTGGTGAGGAATTTGACATTGGGGTCGGGCTTCCACAACCTGAACCTACTGCTTATTTTTAACATCACTGAACGTGGGGCAATCACACACTTTTGGCCACTTTATAGGATACAATGTGAAATATATAACACCATTGTGAAGTTTTCTGGGTCAAAAAAAGCCCAATGTATTCAACTTCTATATTTAACTATCAGTTGCAAAAATAACATAAGATACAGAAAAAAACATGTCATATGAGACCATGAAGAAGCAATTGGTCAAATCTAAAATGTGGGACATTCTTCAGGACAATGGCCCAGTTTGTGTCAGAAGACAATGACAGAAAAGAAAAAATAGAATGAGGGGAGAAGTGAGGACTCTTATTTAAATGGAGCTTAAGACACAATAAAATGCAAGCCCTTATTTGGATCCTGATTCAGATAAATCATTCATAGGAAAAGATTTTTTCAAACCAGAAACCTTTTAATATAGAGTAGATAGAAGATGATATTAAGGATTACTAACTTTGCTAGGTGTGATGATAGCATTGTGGCTATTTTAGGTAATTTAAAAATGGAAATATATGAAATGACGTGATGGCAGGGATTTATTTTAACACATTATAGAGAAGCAGAGGAAGGGAGGGAGGAAGGGAGGAGGGAAAACGAGAAAGAAGTGTTTAAAAAGGAAAGAAAACAAGAGAGAGAAAGAAAGGTTTAAAAAGGAAAGAAAACAAGAGAGAGAAAGAAGTGTTTAAAAAGGAAAGAAAACAAGAGAGAGAAAGAAAGATTTAAAAAGGAAAGAAAACAAGAGAGAGAAAGAAGTGTTTAAAAAGGAAAGAAAACAAGAGGGAGAAAGAAAGGTTTAAAAAGGAAAGAAAACAGGGCGAGGAAGAAGGCTTTAACAAGGAAGAGGCCGACTTCCGGTGGGCCAAGGTGGAGGCCTGGCCGCCCCAGGGTTCCATGCTCCCGAGCATTCTTGAACAACTAGCAACAAGGGCCAGAGCCGCCTTCCTCGGAGCTCCGGAAGACAGTCGCTAGAGGGTTGCAGTAAGAGGACTAACGCTGCTTTAAAAGGTAGGAGAGACGCTTGGCCTGCCCACCCCCTCTGGCTGTGGCCCCTGGGCCGCCCTGGGAGCAGGGCGCAGCCTGGGAGCAGGGCGCAGCCTGGGTGCGGGGCAGGCCGCCAGCCCCTCTCGGCAAGTAGCTAGCAGACAGCTAAAGCAGTTTGTCAAAAGAAACAAACTCACCAAAACTAGCAAAGCTGCCGTTTATTGAAAGAGAAACTGCTGGAGCAGGGAGGTGTCAACCCTTAGGGAGTGAGAGGCTCAGAATGGCCAGCAGGCTGCAGGGGCTTGGAAAGGCAACCGGGGTTTCAAGGGGGACGTGGCAGTGGTGGGCTGGCGTTTAAGTTCTTAAGTGTTACGAAGTAGGGAACATAGACACACTGGTTCGTATAATGGACTTGTCCGCTTTAAACAGGCTGGTCCTGCCAATAATGGACCATCTTATTAAATGTCGCTCACCAGGAGTGCGCCAGTGTCGGATCTGTCCGTCCCTGGCCAGGTTTCATCTCCTAAGAGTCCCTGTCATTTCTCACAAACAGGGCCACTCCCGCAACTCCCGATGCAGGCGGCCGTGTTGTTTTATTTCACAGCCCCCACTTTTGGTCTTTTTGCCGAGGATCTCGTCGGGAATTTGACCGAAACACTCCGGCTACCACCACTGTCTTGTGTTTTTGTTGGACTGTTGGGGGAGGCTCAGTCGGTTGTTTTGTTCCTTTTTCCGTATTTTTTTCTTCCCGAGTGTGCTTCCTTTTCCTGATTGCAGTGCGTTCTGTTAGGTGGCCGCTCAGTGACGCTGAAGACTCTCGGAGTGGGGTAACTTACTCTGGTGCGTGCGTTATGCCCATGGCCCTCTCCCCAAGGAAGGTTAGTCGTTGTTTCAGTCTCGGTCCACCAGAGACAGTTCCATTTCTATCTCGTTTTCCTTTTTGATTAGCTGTATTATGAAGGTGACAAGGAATTTGAACAGAAATGAGAAATAGTTTGCATAACAAGAAATAAAAACATATACACCGATAATTACAATTAAAATCATAAATTCAAAGCATACCGGTTGTCCCCATATTCCATTAACCAGGGCTTCTTAACAAGGGGTCCGTGAGCTTGAATTGAAATTCAAAAAAACATTATTCTCGTGGGGACGTGTTGGTGCAGGTGTGATATATCTATTAAATAATACGTAGTATAGTGTGGACTTAGTAAGGGGTCCGTGGTTTTCAACTGACTGGCAAAGGGGTCTGTGGAACAAAAAAGGGTTAAGAACTCCTGCATTAAACCGAGAGCCTAGGTCAGGAAATAGGTCTGACCGGTGAAATATTTGAGGCTGACTGATTAATGAAGCAGCTTAACTTGATTCTTTAAAACATTTAGGTTACAGTTGCTTTGCTAGACTTATTGATATAATAGCAACATTGCCCATGTATCAGAGCACAAGTACCTCCTTAATGTAGACAGTTTTGATATGGATGAAACAAGGTGTCTTATTCCACATCCTCCTGACCAACCACGGGAAAAACTTTATTTCTTCTTTTCCATGGGAAATAAACAATTCCATACGTTCTAATGTTAGGCTAAGAGTAGATTCAGCTGCCCACCATGAATGTCGCTCTATTTGGGTCTCTCCACCTTTCGAGGAGGTCATATTAACCTTGGCACGTTGCCATTTTCCACAAGACTGAGATAGTCCCAGCAAACAGTTATTTAATTGAGGCACAATTCCGTGTCTATTACTCCCAATCATGGATGTTGATTTTCCATCCCCAATATGACCTGAATATTGATTAAGCCGTGTTACATTGATTTTATCTGTATTGTGTAAGGGCGTTCTATGAGTCAGTAGAAATTTTGCTAGTTTTAGTGATTTCCTCTGTTAGGTCTAGAAAAGTATCATCACTGTTTTAAATTCTGTTGTTGTATGTGGGAATCCAGTCTCCATTATTGACTCTGAATCAAACCAGATTGTTTGGTGACATAACTGGTCTGGAAGGTATCCTAATTCTGGTCAGTTTCATTTAGGTTTAACACACAAAGTTAACAGTAGCAAAAGGTTGATCTAGCACTTTTATTAATTAGTCACAATGCCAAGTAAATTTACCATATCAATCTGTAGAATGGTTATGCTGATATTTAACAGGATTCCAACCCTCTTCATAAGCCCATTGACCACTTCGTTTTTTCCCCATTGATGGATTTTCACCAAATAGAACACTATTTTAGGTGCTTTCTTATTATCTAGCTGTTGGCCCAGCAAGCAGTTAGACTGACAATGCTAGAAACCCTGTGAATGCCTGGAGCCAAGGGATAAGCTATGTTTAGACCACTAAGGATGATTAAAAGTAATGTTAATTTGACCAAAGAGTTCATCTTGACATCTAGGGAGAGGTTGGCAAATAGACGTGTGAAAAGAGTAACAAAAGTGTAATAATAAAATTATGAAGACAGGTAAAAGCTCAAGTACAGGGATCAGACAAGGAAAATTTGGGGTCAACAGATTCTTGTTCCATAATCATGGGCAGAAACTGTCTACATGAGATACGGCCATCTATTTTTGGGGTACTTTGTTTAACTTTAACTTAGTCTAGGACAGTTTCACTTAGCAACCTTGGATGTGGCACCCACTTTAGCTGGGAGATATATACCCAAGGCTCAATTCTTTTTAATTTGACAGCTGAATGTGACGTTAACAAAACCTGGCAAGGTCCTTTCCAGGCTGTCTTTCTCTGATGTCTTTTCCAGAATACAGTGTCACCAGGTCACAGGTTGTGTGGAATGTTTCCTGACTACAGTTCCAGTAAAATGAGTATCTCTATCACTGGAGAAAATAGTGGGGATTTACCAGGTGGTGAACAGCTAACCATCTTTTAGGTAGTGTGAGGGCAGTAGACTCGCGTGGTGGCTTGAAGCTGTATATACGCCAGAAAGAACATGTTCTTAAATTCAACCCATTCCTGTGGGTGTGAACCTGCTGTAAGCAGGACCTTTTGAGGAGGTTCCTCAGGTAAGGTGTGGCCCTCAATCAGGATGGGTCTTAATCTGATTACTGGAGCCCTTTAAAAGCAGAATGAAGTTCAGACAGAGAGAGAAAGCCACGGGGAGGAGCCAGAAGCTGAAGGTCAATGGAACCCCGGAGAGAACGGAGAGGCCTCCACGTGCCTTGCCATGTGACAAGCTAAGGCCCGAGGATGGTCAGCAGCCAGCCCCAGGACAGCATAGTCTTTGGGAGGAAGCATGGCCTTGATGACACCTTGATTTGAGCTTTCTTTCAGCCGCAAATCCATGAGCAAATAAACTCCCATTGCTTATCCTGACCCACTTCATGGTATTTGCTTGAGGAGCCTAGGAAACTGTAACAATTGTGAAAAGCCTCTATCCATCCAGAAAATGGACATATGGTAACAGGACATATTCATAGCCCACAGAAAGGGACAGGTGCACAAAGTCCTCCTAAAGATGGTCAAAGGCCCTTGTTAGTTGAGGAATTTGACCCTGTCCCACCTTTATGGGTTTACCAGGTTTATGTAATTGAAAGTATATGTGATTTATATACTCACCTTAATTTTCATTTAAAGTCCTTTTTTTTGCTTAAGACGAAGCTATAACCTGTAGCTAATTGCCAGCACTTTTAGAGGCCACCCAGGCCTGCCTGTCTCCAAGGCATCCCGTGCCCACCCTGCCTGGCTGTGCTCCTGCCACTTCTCCCCACCTGGATCCCCTGCCTGGCAGGTTTCCATCCCCCTTCCGAGCCTGTGCTCCTCGCAAGGCCTCAGAGCCTGCCCTCTGCTATTGCCTATGCCTCGGCTATTTGCAAGAAGGGTTTGACCCGACCATGAAGGGCGCGTGTGTCATCTGGTTCCAATCAGAAAATACACCTGCACTGGGTAATTTCGGGGGGAAAAGGGCATAGAAGTGAAACAATGTAAATGACAAGGAAATTTTTGTGGCATACAACATTTTTTAAGATTAACTGAAATTATGGCTAATGATACTATACCGCTGCCCAATATGGGGCACATCAGTACTAGGATATGTCATGGTCAGTGAGGACGTTGACATTGACAGATAACCAGGAACATATGGATATCCAGTTTTCTCAGTGCCATTTGTTGAATAGACTGTTCTGCCCAAGCTGGGTGGGTTTGACAGGTTAGTCAAAAACCACGGGACCATAGATGTGAGGGTCTGTTTCTGAACCATCAATTCGGTTCCATTGGTCTATGTGTCTGTCTTTATGCTAGTACCATGCTGTTTTTACCACTGTAAATAGGTAATATGATTTAAAGTCCAGAAATGAGAGTCCTCCAACTTTGCTTTTCCTTTTTAAGATGTTTCTGGCTATTCAGGACTCCTTACCCTTCCAAATAAATTTGATAATCATGTTTTCCATTTATTTAAAAAACGTTGGTGGAATTTTTATTGGGATTGCATTGAATCTGTATTTCAATTTGAGTAGAATTGACATCTTAATGATATTTAGTCTTCCAATCTGTGAGCATGGAATGGTCTTCTAATTATTTAGGACTTATTTTTAATTTGTTTTAACAATGAGTTGTAGTTTTCTGAATACAAGTGCTTTACAGCTTTGGTTAAGTTTATTCCTAAATATTTGGGTTTTATCTGTCATATTTTATTTTCACCACTCTTTTGACACTTTTAGTTACTTTTATTGATATAATCTTCATTTCTAGACTCTCTTCCAGGCTTCTCTCTCCTGTGTTTTCTTTTCAGGCTGTAGCACAACCTTTAGTATTTCCTGCAAAGTGGGTCTCTTGGTTACAAACTCTCTCAGTTTCCATTTATCTGTGAATATTCTAAACTTGCCCTCATTTTTGAAAGACAGTCTTGCCAGATATAAGATCCTTGGCTGGAAGTTTTTCTTTTGCAGTATCTTAAATATATCATACCACTGTCTTCTTGCCTCCTTGGTTTCTGGTGAGAAATCAGCACTTAATCTTATTGGGTATCCCTTATATGTTATGCATTGCTTTTCTCTTGCTGCTCTTAGAATTCTTTCTTTGTCTTTAGCATTTGACATTCTGATTAGTATGTGTCTTGGAGTTGGTCTATTTGGATTTTTTCGGATGGGAGTACGTTGTGCTTCTTGGACATGGATATCTATGTGCTTCAATAGGGTTGGGAAGTTTTCTGCCGTTATTTCTTCAAATATTCCTTCTGCCCCTTTTCCCTTCTCTTCTCCTTCTGGGACACCCATGGCACGTATGTTTGCATGTCTCTTGCTGTCATTTAGTTTCCTGAGACCTGTTCAAGTCTTTTCTTCATCTGTTCTTTTATATGTTCACTTTCAGAGGCCATTTCTTCAAGCTCACCAATCCTTTCTTCTGCCTCCTCAAATCTGCTATTATATGATTTCAGTGTATTTTTAATTTCATTTATTGCACCTTTCATTCCCATAGGATCTGCTATGTTTCTCTGTATGCTTTCAAATTCTTCTTTGTGCTCATCCAATGCCTTCTTAATATCCTTAATTTCTTTAGCCATCTCATTGAATGTATTAAGGAGATTTGTTTGCACATCTATGATTAGTTGTCTCAACTCCTTTATGTCATCTGGAGGCTTATCTTGTTCCTTTAACTGGGCCATATCTTCCTGTTTCTTGGTGTGGATTGTAATTTTTTGTTGGTATCTTGGCATCTTGGCATCTGGATTACTAGAGTATTTATTCTGGGTGCAGTTTCTCTCTTTAGTTTAGGGCTTCCTGCCCTTTCTCTCTTGCTGGTTGTGTAGTAGGAGCGAAGGATGTAGTTGGTGCTGTAAGCTGTGGAGGCTCAAGCTGCCCTCAGTGCCCCAAGGATCAATGAAGGTTCTCCCAACTTTCTCCTTTGCCAGGGGTAGGGAAAGAGCCACAGCTGTGTGGAATAATCCAACTCATGCAGGCCTAGACTGTAGATGCCCAGAGACTGATGAAGCTTCACGCCCTTTTCTCCCCTGCCTGGGGTGTGGATGGAGCTGCAGATGTGGGCAGCAATCTATGCAGTGCAGGTCCAAGATGACCGCAGTTGCTCCGATAGACTTCTGACTATTCAGTCTGTGCCAGCCAAATGTACCTGCAGTTACCTGGATAGGCTGGTGCAGGGCCTGCCAGACTCCTTCCTCCTAGAGGTGGGGCTGAAGCCTAGGCTAGGGCTGCAGGCCAATCTGGATGAGAGAAATCCATCTCTACCATCATCATGATTTTTAGTCAGCCCGGCTTCCCCTCATGCTGGGGATGGAATCAAAATGGCAGCTACTGACCTGCTTCTGACTTGGACAGGTTCAAACTTTAGCAGTTCTTAGGATTATACTTTAGCCTGCCGAACTGACTAATCAGTAGCTGACATTGGTGGCCAACCGTCTCTTCCTCCCCTGTTTTTGGGAAATGGAGCTTCCAATTCCAGCCACAGAATAGCTCCTGGGGTGGCTTGTGTTGACAATATAGGATGATCACTGGCCTCCGCGGCGTGGCCTGTAGTTTCCTGGAGAGGCTGGCGCAGCTCCCCCCAGCTTCCTCCCTGCCCAAGGTGGGCCTGGGGCTTAAGCTAGAGTTGCAGTCTGATCTAGATGGAAAGAAGCCCGTTCCTACCAGCACTGTGATTTTCAGTGAGCCCCGCTTCCCCTCGTGTCAGGCGTGGAGTTAAGATGGCGGCCACCGGCATCTTTCTGATTTGGACAGGTTTCAAACTTTAGCTGTTCTTAGGGTTACACTTTAGCAGCCGAATTTACTTATCAGTAGCTGAAGCTGATGCCCAATCGTCTCTTCCTTCCCCGTTTTTGGAATGTGGAACTTCTAATTCCAGCCGCAGAACAGCTCCCAAGGCGGCTTGTGCCTCCAGTGGAGGATGGGCACCAGCCTCCAGGGCGTGAAGGGCTCTACTCACGAATCTTCTCTGCAGATGGGCTGTCTCCTCCTTCCATTCTTTCAGGAATGCTGCAGGATGCACTTCTGGTCTCCTGGAGCCCTCAAACAAGTCCTTTAGGTAGCTCTGGGTGATTACTAACTGCCCTGTAGCAGGCGCTGACTCTAGAAGCACCTTACTCTGCCGCCATCTTGATGGTTGTTCATATAATTTTTAAAGTATTTATATTAATAACATTTTATCCATACAAATTTTATCTATCAGAAGACTGGAAAATCCCTTTTAATTTGACAACACTTCCCATGCAACTCCTATCAAATAAATCTATTTCTAATGCTTCTCTTTTTACAAAGTGAAAGAAAAATCTTCTGTGATTTTTCTGGAAGTAAAAGAACAAATCTGTGATTTTTCAGGGCCCTCTAGAAAATCCAAAAAAAAAAAAAAAAACAGCTTAAGATCAAGAAGACATCATTTAGGATATGATTTGGGGAAGGCAAAATGACAAAATTTGTCAGGAGGTTTGAACACTTTGTCAGATAGGATCCTGGGTCACTGTGAAACAATATTTGACTCCCTATATAACCAAAGTGACAAAAGAAGATTTGAAAAGTAATTATAGGCGGTAACTTGATTAAAAGTGAAAAGACTTGATTTTTAAAACAATCAGGGTCATGATAAACTCAACATGAAGTACAGGAAATTGTTTTGATAAGACACAGAATCTCTGCCCTCTACTCAGAGTCAAGAAGGGGGAAAAAACCTTTTACAACCTTGTGGCAGTTTGATATAGTTATGAATTCCAAAAATAGATATGGATTATGCTTGTAAACTGGTCTGTTCCTCTGGGCATGATTAAGTTATGATTAGGGTTTTGACTGGGCTACATCAGTAGGGTTTTGAGCCCCACACCTTGGTGGGTGGGGAATTGAAGATAAAAGACATGGCAAAGGACAGAGTTGGAGTTTTGGGCTGGAGTTCTGATGCAGAGTTTTAATGCTGGAGCCCAGGGAAGCAAGCACACAGAGGAGCTTGGTCGTGAGGAAGAAGAGAAGGCCCCAGGAAGAGACGAGCTGTTCGCCTGATAGTCTACAGCTGGTCTTGTGGAGAGAGGCAAGCCTAAGCATAGAGAGAGGCAAGCCCCAGAAAGAGAGGAACCCAGGAAGCCTGAACCCTGGCAGACGTTGGCAGCCATCCTGCTCCAACACGTGGCAACGGACTTTGGTGAGAAAAGTAACTTTGACTTTATTGCCTGGTAACTGTAAGCTTCTACCCCAAATAAATACCCTTTATAAAAACCAACCGATTTCTGGTATTTTGCATAGCACCCCTTTGGCTGACTAATACAAACCTCTAGCTAAGAGCAGACCAATAATCCAAGAAAACCAAATTCTGGTTTGTATCGTATGTTATTTGATATTAAGGCTCTTAAAAAGCTTGTAGAGGAAAGTGGATGTGACTCAAGCATCTGAGCTCCCGCCTACCACATGGGACGTCCCAGGTTTGGTTCCCAGTGTCTCCTGGAGAACGGGAGCAAAACAGTGAGCTGACACAGCGAGCTGATGCAACAAGATGATACAGTGAGATGACTTAACCAAGAGACACAGGGAGGAAACACAATGAGAGACACAACAAACAGGGAGCGGAGGTGGCTCCCTCCCACACAGGAGGCCCCAGGTTCGATTCCCGGTGCCTCCTAAAAAAAGAAGGCAAGCAGACAGCAAGTGCAAACAATGAGGGGAGGGGGGATAAATAAAAATAAATAAATCTCAAAAAAAAAAAAGCTTCTAGAAAAGCCCATTAAAACTTATCCAGCTTTGACCATGAGAAATAAAATTCCTCTTCTGAAAACCATTTACAGCTTTCCATATCCATTCAGGTTTTATCCTACATTTTCTCTAACAACTAGTTATTTTACTTTAAGACAGAATTACTCCCTTTTTTCTCAACAAAAACACATCCCACATACTTTGTGTACAAAAGATCTTATAATCTTAGAGCTATCTTACAGAACACAATTACAGTGAAATAAACTTTGTCAGAATAATTACTAAATTTGGTTAAATGCAAACTTTTGTTTTTTTATCATCTTAAACATCTAGTAGATATAATACTAGCTTATTTGACCAGCAAACCTGTATAAGTTTAGGAAGAATATCTCTAAGCAAAATAAAATGCATGCTTGTATTTAACATTGATAACTCAGAAGACATAGTTGTTTTTATTAAACCCTGACATTGGAAGTATTATAAGTATAGTTTCTTTAAATCCTAGGATTTTAGACTATTTAATTTATATAAGTTCTTATTTATCCTTAAGCCCATTTGAACAGAGCTCCTTTAAGGAATTTTATGAGTTAATTAACAGCTTCTGAAGGTAGGAAAACATCATACATGAAACATATATAGATAAAAATATATATCCAGAAACAAATAGAGAGCTTATAGCTTAAACTTTTCATCCATGAGTCGGAGACTTACACAGAAACACAGAACTATAAAACTCTCTGGTTTATATAAAAGAGTTGGCTTCTGTCTTTGTCCCATTTGGGAGGCTTTTCTTTTTCCTAATGAATCTTTAAGTGAAGCCATCATGGAAGACATCTGTTGTTTAGAAGTCTCAGCATACCAATCAAAGAATGCTCCACATTTTTGCTTTTCTTTCTGGGAATTCTTGGATCCTTTCTTTTCTAAGACACCTCTCAGATGTATGATTTTATCTAAATCAAATGTCCCCCAAAGTGGCCACTGCAGACTCAAATAACGTTTGGTGAGATTTATCCATGGGTTCAAAAACAGACATGAACTGGGCCTGCAGTGAGAAAAATAGAAGCAGCAGGCGTTTGGGACAGGAGGAGAAAGAGATTTAGAGCCAGACGAGCCCATTATGTTGCAGTCAAATGAGATATTTTTAGAGCCCTGGGCCTTTGGGCTTGGCCATTCAGATACTGCTCTGACCATAGCAGACTCCCCTGGTGACGGGACTTCCAAGCGGGAGATGCAAACAGGCGTCTGGAGCTGAACACAGACAGCGTGATGGGCAGAGAGTCGTTTAGATTGAGAGGAGCCCATGTTCACCCGGAAGATTCCAGAGACACAATTAACTTTTAGACAAGCCTTAAGGTACCAGAATCGACATTACCTCCCTCAACTAGACTGGAGTTTTACTCACTGAAACAGAAACAAAAGCTAGATTTACCTGGGGGCCAGGATAGACAGCTCCAAGGAGAGTGGAGTCCAGAGCCAGGAGAAGCCTACCCCTTTGGCTGCCTGAGTGTGAGATGGCAGTGGGCACAATGCCACGAGGGAACTGTATCTGGCACTCGCCGCGAGGGTGCTCAGGAACTTTCCCTGGATCCCACTTCTGATGCCAAAAACTGTCAAAAGAAACAAAGCCACCAATGGCATCAGAGCTGCAGGCTTATTGAAACAGAAACTGCTGCAGCAGGAAGATGTCAAACCGTGGGTAGTGGGAGGCTCACAATGACGAGCAGGATGCAGCGGCTTCTAAAGTCAAGCAGGGATTTCAAGTGGGAAATTATAATGGTTGACATTTAAATGTTACATTACATAGGGGTGTATTGCAAAGCATGGAACATATATACATTGGTTAGTATACCATACTTGGCCGTTTTTAAAAGGCTGTTCTTACTGGATTAAGACCATCTTATTAAATGTTGATCAAGTTGTAATTTACCAGGAATTCTCTGCTCTACTTTCTGGTCGATATTTGTCTTTGACCAGTTTTTATCTTCTAAAAAGTCCCTGTTGGGGAGCAGGTGTAGCTCATTTGGTTGAGTGCCTGCTTCCCATGTATGAGGTCCCAGGTTCAAACCCCAGGGCCTCCTAAAAAAGAAAAAAAGAAAACGTCCCTGCCATTTCCCTGAGAAATGGGGTTGTTCCCAGCAACTCCCAATGTAGATGGCTGTTTTATTATATGTAACAAAAGTAAGAAACATGCAAATCAAAATGGCCTGGAGCAAAGGGCCCTTCTTTAAGACATACAATAGAGCACCTGGGAAGGGGGTGGAGGGTAGGATGTGAGTAAATGGGGCATCCAGAGTTCTGTAAATGGGGGAATTCCTAAGGCCAGGAGCTCATGCCCAGGACAGGACACAAGCTCCTAGAAGATGGAGAGAACCACACACTTTCACCTTGGGTTGATCTTCTTGGTAGGAGCCAAACTCAAGCTGAACAACAGCTAACGCAGTGCCAATTTACAAAGACTGTGAGAAGCATTTTTTGCCTTGTGTTTGTTGCTGTTAGCTCCTACAATCAAGGAAATCTCTATCACATCACTAACTGCATAGAAACTAAAGGAACAGACAATTCAGCGACTAAATTACAGAGTTAACGCATTAAAACATTAACATGTACAATGTGAAGAAAAAAAAAAAGATGACAAGACAAAGAAGCAAGAAGTGATGATCTATCCAAAGTAACAAGATAAAACTTCAGAAATCATCAATAAAGGATACCAGACATTGGACATGCCAGAAAATAAAAAGCTTTTAAATATGCTCAAAGAACTGAAGGAAAACATGGAAAGGAGCAAGAATATCAGAAAAATGATAAATGAAAAAAATAATAATACCTCTTTCCAATTCTAAAATGCAAATGCACAAAATGTAATGAAAGTCTATGGTTTTGGACCCGCAATGTATCACGATGTAGTTTGTAACAAGTAGAACAGAAGGGTGGCGGAGTGGAGGAGTATAGGAACATAGTTTATATACTCTATTGAAGCTAAGTTGGTATCTTCTGAAATGTGATTGTTATAGTTTTAGGGTGCTAAATTTAAGACCCATAGTAATCACAAAGACAATATCTGAAAAATATATACAGAAGTAAATGAGAAAGGACTCAAAATGGTTCATTACAAAGAATCAGAAAATATGAAAACATGCAATAATGGGAAATTTAAGGAACAAAAAGGTATAAAACTTGGAAAAACCAAATAGCAAAATGGCAGAAGAAAGTCCTGTCTTATATATGTAGTTACTTTAAATGTAAATATATTGAACACTCCATTCAAAAGGTAGAATTGGCAGAATGGATTTAAAAAAAAAAAAAAAAGCATGACCCAATTGTATGCTGTTTATAAGCAACTGAAATTGAAAGAAACACATAGAAGATTGGGTGTAGCTCAGTTGTTTGAGTGCCTGCTTCCCATGTACAAGGTCTCAGGTTCAATCCTGGTACTTCCTAAAAAAGTTAATTAATTAATAAATTTTTAAAAAGACACACATAGGTCGAAAGAAAAATGGCGGAAAAAAAATTCCATGCAAAGACTAACCAAAAGGGTGCTGGGGTAGCTACACTAATATCAGGTAAAATACACTTTAAATCAAAATCTCTCTGTTTAAAGGGATGAAGACAAACACTACATAATGACAGAAGGGCAATTCAACAGGAAGCTATAACGATTATAAATATATATGCACCTAATGGGAGATCCCCAAAATATATGAAACAAATATTGACAGATTTAAAGGGAGAAAGACAAATCTATATTAATAGTAGGAGATGTCAATGTACCACTTTCAGTAATTGGTAGAACATCTAATCAGATCAGTAAGGAAATACAGACTTGAAGGATACTCTAAACCAACTAGAACTCACAGACATATATAGAACATTTCACCCAACAGCAGCAGAATACACATTCTTCTCTAGTGCACATAGGTTACTCTCCAGGACAGACCCTATGTTAGGTCACAAAACAGTCTCAATAAATTTTTAAATATTGAAAGCATACAATGTGTATTCTCCGACCACAACAGAGCTAGAATTCAGTAACAGAGGGAGAAATGGAAAATTCACAAACATGTGGATATTAAACACAGTATTAACAAATGGATCAAAGAAGAAATCAGAGGGAAATTTTTCCTAATATCTTGAGGTGAATCAAAACAAAAACACAACATACTAAAACTTACAGAATATAGGAAAGGCAGTGCTGAGAAGGAAATTTGTAGTTCTAAATGCTTACATTTAAAAAAAAAAAAAAGAAAGAGCTCAAAGCAGAGACCTAACATCAAACCTGGAAAAACTAGGGGAAAAAAAGAGCAAACTAAACCCAAAGTGAGCAGGGAAAAGAAGGAAATAATAAAGATTAAAGTAGAGACAAACAAAATTGAGAATAAAAAAACAGTAGAGAGGGAAGCGGATGTGGCTCAAGTAGTTGGGCGCCCACCTACCAACTGGGAGGTCCCAGGTTCAGTTCCCAGTGCCTTCTGGAGAAGACAAGCAAGACAGCGAGCTGATGTGATGGGCTATCATGGCGAGCTGGCACAACAAGATGACACAGCAAGATGAGGCAATGAAGAGACACAGTGAGGAAACATGAGAGACACAACAAGCAGGGAGCAGAGGTGGTTCAAGTGATTGGGTACTTCTCTCCCACATGGGAGGTCCCAGGTTTGGTTCCCAGTGCCTCCTAGGAAAAAAAAGAAGAAGA
>JAQZBX010062436.1:0-16895 GCA_029593785.1 Cabassous unicinctus
TTAACAAGATTTCGATTACATAAATGTTACATAAAAAATATAAGGGATTCCCATATGCCGCACTTGAACAGTGCTTTCTGTTCAGAGAGAGGGTTCTGCCAACAGGGCTGCCTGGATGTGGCTTGGTGTCCTTAGCTACCCACAGAAAAACACAGCAATTCCCTTTAAGCCACATGACCTTCTCTGGTGGAACAGAACACAGTTACCTAAGAGTTTACAAGACAAACATTACAAACCAGCCCCCTGAGGGGGCGTTAGAATGGTCACTAGTCCAGGCAGGAAGCTAGGAATCTGAGCAGCCACCCTTCCAGAAGAGAACCCTGGCAGGCGACGACTCCAGGCCCACGGTCATCTCTGGAGGCCAGAGCCCTGGGGAAGGAGAAGGAGAAGGGGGAGAGGGGGGGAAATCCAGCTCTCTCCAGAAGACAGGAACACAGGAAAACAAACCCACTGCTGTTTCTCCCTGGGAGCCACTGTAGGGGTAATTTCAAATTCTCTTTTAGGGCTGCCATAATTAAGACAATAACTGAAAAGTTTTAGAAAGGCAGCCAAGGGCCTCAGCCAGCCACATGTTCTGACAAAAGAGAAGAACTTTTCAAAGAGAGCAGCATAAGCAGTCCCCTTGATTATAATAGTTACAGATGTATGGACCTACTTGTATTCTCCCGCATCTAGAAGTACTAGATGCGAATGGAGCACAGGGAGGAGGAGGTGATGGTGCCTGAATTAGATAGTGGCAGAGAGCCAGCTACTGGCCCCGGCAGGAGCATCATGTTCCAACCAAACGCAGCAATCGCTCCCCCCTTTAAATTAGCTCAGAAACACTGGCTCCCCCTCTGCCCTCCCGGGACCTCTCAGAGTCTAGGGGCTCCGTCTGGGTCACAAGGGATTCCCACCTTCTCCCTGAAAGGTAAAAGGGCTTATCTCTTCTTTTATTACCGGAATATGAATCCCATAATCACTTTGCTCCTGCTGTTGAGTTGGCTGACCCCCGTCTAATGATGGTTTTCATCAGAGAAATGCAATGAGCTGCAATGGTATTCAGGACGATGCGATGCCAAACCGAGGGGAAAAAATTGTTTGGAGACAGTTCACTGATAGAAAATCATCTGGGCCTTGTGGGAATAATGGAAAAGTTCCTGGTTTCCCCACCCAGCGAACGGCTAGTATTACAAGCTGCGAACTTGTCTTGTTTGTGTGTCCTGTGACCTCGTCCCTCCCCCTGCCCTTAGAGCTTCAAATGGTTCCAACTCTGGACCTCGACAAGTACTTTCAGCTGCTTCACATAGATGTGCACACACACGTGCACACACACAAACTCTCACACCCTTCACCCCTGGCAGCAGCCTGGGCTTGCACTAAACACCCCAAGTGTCAGCATACCGATTTTACCACGATTAACCTCAAACTGACAGGTTGATGCCTGGGGTTTTTACCTACTATGTGTCCCTGCAAAAAATTCAGTTCCCTTGATGCTGACAGTTATAGATGTATGGGACCTACTTGCAGTCTCCTGCTTTCTTTTTGTACTTGGCAACACAGTTTGAGGGCTGGTTTTAAAGTCTTTGGGATAGGGCTGATGCCAAAGCGCCCAGTTTTTCCATTCGTCCATGAGTTGGCTGCCTGCAAAACATGTCTAAAATTATCCCTAATTCCAAATCCTCTCTGCACAATCAAACTCTCCAATATAATAATTCCAAAACCTTTCTTGATTCCTGCTTTTAATAAAGTGCATTTACAGAGGATATGAATTCCAGATTTGATTTCAGACTCTGGGGATGTATATTCCTCTTCTGGAACTTGTATATCCGGTCCTGGGATAAAAATTAAAAAAAAAAAAAAAAAGAGGGAGAGAGAGAGAGGGCGAGGGGGAGAGAGTCCACAGCATAACAAGCATTCCTTATATTTCTTCAGCCTTTTACACGTTGAGCAAGTAGGATGTAGACAGGCTGATACACAGCTTCTGGTTAAAGTCAGGTAAGTAACACTCTGGGGAAAATGCTGAAGTCAGTTGCCAACCTCTTTCTTTTTCCAAAGTGTTTTTTGCAGATGGATAAAAAAATGACAGTCAAGAAAGGTTGCAATTTTAGGTGATACTTGGGAGAGGGGAAAAAAGAAAAAGAAACACTTTGTTCCATGACTGTCTTATCAGCTTGATGCCATTTCTAACATTTGGTATCACAAAAGGAACAGTCACCTCAGATGTAAGTATGCTAAAGGAACATCTTCGGGATTCTCCTGAATGAAAACTGGAAGATATGACTGGGGCCTGAACAAAGGCCCAGTTAGTTGAGCATCTTCTGCAGGAGGAGCTTGGAACTGGCATCAGGAGATCTAGCTCCTGTTGGGGTTTTGTTACCCAGTTGTCCTTTCACCACAGATAAGTTGTTCAGTCTCTGAGCCTTGGTTTCTATGTATGTAAAATGGAGATGGTAATATCTACCTCATCCAGCTCCCAGGCTGGCCCCGAGGTCTAAATGAGCCTTAAGAGGAAGAGGATTAGACTATAGAGCAGGTTCTCTAAAGCATACACCTTGGTAGAGCAGATGCTCCAATTTTTTCTGTAAGCTCCCATCTTGCTCTCAGGTGGGAAACTAACTTTACTCCCACCTTTAAGTCTCAATCCAATCTTGGGCTCTGGAGCCATTTTCTTTAGATAACTCAGCATCTTTCGGAGAAATGCCCAGTGTTTCAGACGTCTTTATCTCCATTCTTTCATCAAGATGGCACCTGGGTATATGTGGGGTTTACTGTATTCTCATGGGGTGAGAATGGGTGGTCGTGATTCCACAGGGTACTTTTTGGATCCTCGCTGTATCTGCTGCAGGATGGCCGGTCTGGGCCGTTCCCTGGACTGGTGACCACTGACGTGCAACTGGTCCCATTCCTTGGCATTCTGCCTGTGCCTGTTGGTGAAGACTACACCTTGGGTAGCTTGCGGTCCATTCTCTCTCTCGGCTGAGTCAGAACCTGGCCTCATGTTTTCATAAATTGGCCTCTATTGGCTCTCCCCAGTGCTGTGGGCCCCTGAGGTCTGGCTGTGCTTCTGGTGAAGTCAAGGCCCAGGCAGTTCACTTTGTAGCCCTTGGCCACAGCTCCAGCTTGCCCCCGCCACAGTCATCCCTCTCTGGTCAGCTCACTAGTCAGACTCCAGCCAACCTCTGTGCCCCACCCCCTTCGGGGACCTGCAGGAAAGTCTGAATTCCTTCCACACCACAGAGGAACTGAGGGTAGCTTGGGCAAGCTAAACTCCAGCCCTTCCACTGTCTAACCACACTGGACCGCTGAGTTTACTCTGATGTGGCCACCCCCAGATGGGCGTGGGCCGTCTGTATTTCCAGGCAGGTCCTAAACATGAAATGGGTGGGAAAGGGCTCTGTGCTGCGTTTAACTTATTTAACATACCTCCCCCTCTGGGCAGCCCAGAGACAGAAAATCAAGATCTATGAGTCTCCCCAGCATCTGTCTCCCTTTTCCTTCTCATGGTCTTTTGGGATCAGAAATAGGCAGGCTTCCTTCCTCTACAATTCATCATTCTCCTCTTACCCTAAAGCACCTAGCTTCATAACTTAGTCAGCACGGGCAGAAATGGAACTTGAAGGCATGGAAACAACTCTGTGATCCGAGTCTGAAAAGCTTTGTTCCTGTTATGTTGAATGGGAAAATGGAAGATAATTTTTTTTAAAAAAGATCCTCTCTCTCAACAAAGCCTTGCTTTTACAACTATTATCTTCCTACAAAATTCCCATTTATGATTGTGAGAACCTGAATATTAAGTTGTTTTTTTGTTTTGTTTTGTTTTGTTTTGTTTTTCACTTTCATGCTATAGTTAGTCTAAAGGCAAATATATGTCTCTGGCAAAATGGGAAAGGTGAAGGGGTAGATCAGTCAATGGAATGCAAATGAGGAAAGTATAGTAATACTATTCAAAAAGTGTTATCCTTATTTCTACCAGATAACCTTCAGAACTCCTTCTAACTCAAAAAAGGGTGTGGTTTCTCGGATGGTGCTTGTGAAAGCAACTTAGAAAGTATGGCACACTTTCCAAATATGTACATAAATACTAACATTATTTTTATTAATATTATGTTCTCAAACTGCTGGTCTTTCAGTAGTCTGGGGCAACTTCAACTTTGATTAATGGCCATTTAACATGCTGAATTTAACAATGCTCAGCTGCATCCAGCCACTTCCCCACTTCTAGTAAAAAGTGTTTCATGAATTATTCTAAAATATCTGCCTTGAGCTACTTTTCACTTTCTACTGCATTACTTTGGAGATTATAAACCAGATTCTACTTGCTGTAGTCTTTGAGTTGGATAACTCACTTTATCTCCCCATTATCATATCTTATTAGAGAACCAGCTAAGGTGACCTGGGAAAGGAATCAGCGAAGATGGGGTCTTCAACTGCAAAAAGGTGGACAAACAGGAAGCTCTACTACTGAAAGTGAATTGACCTCTTAGTAATTTCTTGACCTTCAAATCAATTTGATGTTGGGATCAAGTATTAGAGAAGCATACAACCCATCCAAAGTGTACAATCAATGGTATATAGCGTAATCACATAGTTGTGCAATCATCACTTCAATCATTACTAGAGCATTTTCATTATGTCAATAATGATAATAATAAAGACAAACAAAAAATTCATCACCTCTCAATCTCTCTATGTATGCTTTATTAATCTTTACCAATAAAATTGATTTGTTTAAAAAAATGAAGAAGGCACTTGTGTAAAAAAATCTTAAGGTAATAAAGTATACAATATTTTTCAGTAGACAGGAAAAAAAAGTTTTGGAGAAGTAGGTTTAGAGCAAGGCCACTGAATTGTTCATTGGAGCCACCAAATAACCCTGTGGTAGTTTGTCTTCTGATCCGATGCCAACTTCATCCACCAAGTGAAATCACTCAAACAAGTTCCATCTCTGAGTCCAGCACTGTTATGTCTGGTGAGGATCGTTAAGAATATTCTGAGGAGGTCCTTGCCCTGGGAAACTTAAGAGTCTAGTTCAGGAGGTAAAATTAAAAGTGAAACAATTAGAAAACTAAATTAAACTCTACCTTCTGTAGGAACAATAGGAATCAAAAAAAAAAAAAAAAGACTAGCCTGAGAAGATTTCATAGAAGACTGGAGAAATTTCTAGATCAGGATAAGCACAAGAGGAGAAATGACATAACAGGGAAAATAACAATGAAGGCGCAGAGACAAGAAGACTGCCATATGCTGGGGTCTGAAAGGAAGACTATTTGACAGGAGGAGAGAGCAGAGAGAATGGGTTTGTAGGAAAAGTAAGCCAGACAATGGGCCATTTGAAAAAACACAGTTTAGATAGACAACAGGTGTCACTGTAGGTCCATAAGCATGCAGTGTGATGAAGACAGCTGTATTTTTAGGATGATTGGGGACAGGATGGGCTAATGTCGGAAGTGTCTGAAACCAGAGAGGCCATTGTCTGGTTATTCATCTTGATTATGGTAATGGCAGTAGGAGAGAAAGGGAAAAGGGAAGTTCTAGAGAAGTACACAAAAAAGAAATTCCTGATAATTGACTGGATATGGGAAAAGAGGGAGAAGGAACCTAATGGTTTTTAGTCTTGGAGAAAGAAGAATGGTAGTGCCATTGTGAAGAAAAAATTAGCTGATTGGAAAGGAGGGCCATGATGGAGAGAGAGGTTGGCAGGGGAAGAACCCCATCTAAAAGAAGACTGATTGGTTTCTATTGGTTATTTAGAGCTTGACTTCCCAACTGGAACAATCAACATGAACCTGAACAATGCTAAATACCTTGGCATTATCTACGGTTTTGTCTACTAGCAACTGAGCCTAGAGTTCTTCGGTCATCAATTAAGCAAATCATAGACAAGGTCCTGCCTACCTCACCAGATGCATGTGAGGATGGGAGGCTGCCTAGCACAGTTCTTGTGTCATATTGTTCTTATATCTCTGCTCCACTACTTTCTAGCCATATGGTTTGGGAAGTTACCTATACCTCTCTGTGCCTCAGTCTCCTCATCCATAAAAATGGGGATAATAATATCTACCTCATAAAATAGTAAACTACCTCACAACATAATGTGTGTTGAGGACTTGATATAGTGCCTGGCCCTTAATAAGGACTCAGCAAAGTTTAGCTATTTATTATTTCCATCAAATGAAACAGTAAGTACCAAAACAGTTTACAAATTGCAAAACTTTAAACAAAGGCAAGGTTTTTTGTAGAGGCGGTGGGGTGGATTGGAAAAGGCACTGGACTTGGAGTCTCAGCGCTAAGCTGCATCCAACACCAGGTAGCTTTTTACTCAGGTCAAGTCTTTTCACCTCCTCATCTCAGTTCCTTTGTGCACTTACTGTAGATGATAATGCACATCTCACCTACCATAGGGTTCTGAAAATAAAGAGATGGTTCATGTGAAGCTATTTTGTAAACTATAAGTGAAAGGTATTAATAAATTATCACCACCATTAATATTATTAAAGTCCCATACCTCATTTACGTGTGGCGGCCAGAATGAAAACTCAATTCACTGGACGTGCTTTCCCCATGTCTCAAAAGAGCGTTCCATCCAAGACTTATTTGCACAGGTTCCATGATTTCATTGCCTAAGGGCTGTCCAGGAGCCCCCTGAAGAGAAGTGAGGTCTTGAGTTACTTTACACTGGCCTGGGCTTTGGTAAAGGGTGGCAGGAACTCTGTGAATAGAATCACCGTTGAGCTTTATATATTTATTATTTATTTGGGTTAAGGCAATCAACAAGGTGGGGGTGGGCTTTGGTGGGGTGGAGGCCGGCCAACTGTACAACTGTGAATTTCCAACTCGAATCAATCCTTTCAGAAAAAGCCCTGGCCCTCCTCATTTCCGAGGAATGTCCATCCCAGACTGCATCTCCCGAAGGTGAACTCTAATCCCCACACCCCTCCTGGCCCAGCAATGCTGAGTCGTTAGTATGGATGGCTCGTAAGATGGCTCGTAAGAAAACAAAGCTTTGAAAGGCAGGGCAGAAACAAATCCTGATTTGACCTCAAACTGCTCCTGAAGCTCCGGGTTGGTTTTCTCCCTCTGCACATCAATCTCAGCTCCCAGGCCTGGCAGGGTGGGAGCAGAGTTCACGTCACCCTTCAATCAAGTGTGGTGCTTTAGGCAGCAAGGACGGGCCATTCATTATGTGAACTCATTAAGTGTCTGTTTCTTTAGTCTCTTTGTGTTGATTCACTGAACTTAGTCCCATAATGGCCTTGGACCAGAGTGAAATAAAGATTTTCCGTTGACGTCACCTTCGTCTGGTGTGTTAGGAGGCCATCCCTTGCACCCCAGCCCCCTTGATCCCCTCCTTCCTTGTTTTTTTTGTGCATTTTTAACTTTTTGGAGATAATGTTCATTTACTAATAAGCTCAAATTAGGCACTGAAAATCTGAATTGTTGCTGGCAGAAAAGGACACAAGCCTCATACCTTCTGTTACGGATATCGATTTGGATCCACCTTTCGTGGCCATTGTGCAATACCTGAGCTGTGGGGCCAATCTGAAGAAAGGGGTGCATTTTCCAGCCACAAGGTGACAGCTCCATAAACCAAGGCCAGTCCTTGGCCCTGCTCCTCCTGGCCTGTGGCAATAGTAGTAGATGGAACTGGCTCCAGTTCTGGCTCAGGCCTTGGGGAGCTACTTCTGGCTCCCAGCCCTGCCCCCAAACTTCCAGTAATCCTTATATGATCAACCTTTGGGAATGAAGCACATTTAGAGTGTCTGAAAAGGAAAATGTTACTATGGTACATTTCAGAACGTGGAGCTTTATCTTTCACTCAACAGAGTACTAAGGTGAGATTTGGAAATTATAACTGCAGTACACTTTCAGTGCTATTAATATGGATTTAAAAGACAGGGAGCTACTAGATTGGTTCAAGCCACCAAGTTTCAACTGACATTATTAACCCTCTCCAAATCCTTTACTTAATCAGGGTAGGGTTCAGAAATCTGCCTTCTGCTCTAAAAGCACAGGCATTTTCTTTTAAGTGCATTAAATTCAAAGTAAAAAGCTATTTGCATTTTGCATTTATCTCTGTTTAAATGGGCTCACCACATTATCATCTGATTTAATTATTTTACAGCAGTGTACCTGGGAATGAGGCTGCAGTTTTCAGTTTCCCAGCTGGACTGCCCAGCAGACTTAATTTGGATAGAGAAGTAGAGTTACTTAAATAATCTGTAAGATGATGCAATTTCTCTTGCATTAAGTAGGTTTTCACTGAGGGAAACTGCACCTTTTTGAGATGGAATATAATTACCTTGTAAGAATTAAAAACTCCGAGAGACGTTAGCATAAAAGTTTGGCAACGTAGCAAAAAAAATAAGTTGATCGCAGTGAGCTCTTTCATCTCAGTGTTGCCACTGAAGACTCTTGGCTCTGCCTTCCCTACAAATTCAGAGAAGCAGATTTCTGCAAAGACAAATTTATCCAGAAGTACAAACTCTTCAGCAACTCCAGCCCAGGAGTCATGAGAAGATGAACCCATCGTCCATTCGTTCTTTTGGTTCTAAAAGAGAGGGCAGTTAGGCATCATGAGAATTTGGTCACGTGCCCTTCTCTGATGCTGCCAACTGAATACCCCCTCCTTTCAGGCTAGGCAAGCAGAAGGAGCTGGGAATACTGACTTCCAGTCACTACAACCGTATCATTAGTGACTACCAGAGGGAAAAGTTCCTCCTCATTCCTCCCTGTTCAGTTTGCTTAAACTGTCATGGCTTTAGATAAGGTAGCTGGATAATTTCAGGCTTAGAAACGGAAGGAGTGGCCCTGCCTCCCCTTCCACTGTGGTTGTGAGTTTATTATTTATGGTGCATTGCAAAGAGCCTTAGGCTGAGGGCTATATGAGAACTGTCTTCAATCCCATTTGGGTAATTGGCACTTAGGGTCTATGCAAGGAAAACCCAGAGTCAGTAAATTCTCATCACAGTCTAGTATCCTGTGGATGTGAAGTAACTTGAGAAGCTTTTTGTACTTTCTGGGGCTCTAAAGATCTGCCACCAACAGATACAAGCACTGAACTAATGAGGTCAGTGTAGGCAATCAATTGGAAAGGTTTTCCCTCGTTGGGGGGCAGGTCACTCTGGTCAGCTGACCTGGGCCTGGGGTCTGCTGTCACCAGATGACCCCCTCCAAAGACTGAATCTCACCTGGAAGTTTTGCCCTGCCTCCAGCCATCCCAGAGTAGACTCTAGTATTTCAGGCCCCTTGAACTTGGTAGTTTGGACTGCTGCTACTCCTTGTCCTCTATCTTTCATCCTAGACAGCACTGACCTACCCTCAGGGACAGGTCCTACAGCTGGCCTGCAGATCAGTCTTTATTTCACTAACATTGATGAGATAGTTGTATTAGTCAGAATAGGTTAGGTTGTGCTGCAATAACAAATTAACCCCCAAATCACAAAGATGAACAAAACAAAGATTATTTCTTGCTTATTGTGGTGGTTGGAAGCTGTATGTACCCCAGAGAAATACATTCTTAAATTTAATCCATTCCTGTGGGTGTGAACCCATTGTAAGTAGGACCTTTTGATGGGGTTACTTCAGTTCAGAAGGTGTAGCCCACCTCAATCAGGATGGGTCTTAATCCTATTACTGGCGTCCTTTATAAGCAGAATGAAATTCAGACCGTAAGAGAGAACGCTACAGGAGTCTGTTTGCTATGGAACCTAGAAGAGAAGGGAGAGACAGGAGATGCCACCATGAGCCTTGCCATGGAGCAGAGGACCCAAGGATTGCCAGCAGCCAGCCCCAAGACACGGGTCTTCGGGAAGACAGCATCACCTTTGTGATGAGCCTCAAAATGTAAGCTAATAAATTCCCATTGGTTAAGCATGGTATTTTCTTTAGCAGCCTAGGAAACGAAAACCCTTATGCTACGCATCCACTGCAGGTCAAGGTTTGGGATGTGTTTGTTGGGGGAGTTCTGCTCCATCCACCAGTCTACTCAAGCATCAGGCTCTATCTTCTGCAGCTGCAACATCCAGAACACATGACTCCTGTGGCCTCTTTCACAGGGGAAGAGAGACTGGACCTCCCACCTGCTCTTCAATGCTTCAGCCAAGGAGTGACAGACATCACTTCCGCTCAATCCCATTGGCCTAAGCTAGTGACATGACCCCGCCTACCACAAGAGAGGGCTAGAAAGGATAGCCTTCCATGTGCCTGGAAGGACAGCAGAACCAGATATTGGTGAGCTCTAGCAATATATACTACAATGCCTATGCTTTCGGTCACGAATTATTTACTTGATATAATGACTAAACACCAGGCATATCTCTCCCAGAGCAATACAGATGTTTTCCAAGCAATTCAGATGAATCCCAGTGAGTTTCCCCCATGGCCTCAAGCACAGAAGGTTTGGAGGATCTTTTTTTTCCACCCACTGAAGAGGTCACAGGCTAAAAAAAGTTTTGAGGAGCACTGTTCTAGATAGCCAAACTACATGGCAGCAACTAAGAAACCCTGAAGAGTGGGGCCATGACATTCAACAGCCTCCAGTTCACTGACCCGATGGCAGTTTGTGGTCCTTTGCACCCGCAGGCATGCACACTCAGCCCTAGTCTCTGTACAGAACTCATCCTAGCGTGGCAGGCTTGGCCAGTTCCAAAATGCCAGAGTTAACCACATCAGAAACCCCATCATGTGACGGCTCTAAGGCACCCGAACCCCAAGTCCTGAAATGTAAAGTGTGTTCTTTGCTGGGAATTAAGAACATGTGGTCCCATTCCTAAGTATAGTCTACCCTTAAAGTGTTTTTAATTAGCGATTGAGACACTGGCCAATGGCCAGAATGGGCTTGGCTCTGAAATGGAGGCCACATTTCCTGTGGCCAACCTCTAGAGAACTTAAAGGACCTGCACACAGTAGGAGCTTATAAAGGTTTTACTTCATGATGATGATGGTGTGCCTTATGGTTATAGGAATAAAACTCAGCTGAATTTACTCCGCTGCTTCTTTGGAGGGTATAGACACATAGCTAGGAGCTGCCTTAACTTGACAGTGAGTAGGAAAATCTGGCCATTTTCAGGATCTGAGAGTCAATGCCAGCAATTATTAGCAATTATAATATTTACCAGTTACTGAATGCCTACTAAGTTTGAGGTACTCGTCAAAAGCACTAATTTTTTTAACATGGATTGTTTCATTTAATCCTCACAACTACCAATGAGTTAAGTGCTATTATTACCCTTTTTATACAAATGAAGAAACTGAGGCTTTTAAAGTTTTAAAAACTTGTCTAAAAATCACAAATTTAAGAAGCAGTGGAGGGAGTGGATATGGCTCAAATGGTTGAGCATCCGTCTTCCATATGGAGGGACCTGGGTTCGATCCCTGGGACCTCCCGGTAAAATAAAGAAAAATATAGAAGGTGTGCATGCTGCCAGGCCCCACGAGTGGGTGTGCCACCAGGCCCCGTGCATGGGTGCGCCGCACACAGCAAAATGATGACGTAACAGGAGAGTGACACAAGGAAGAGCCAAGATGAGACGCACTGAGAAAGCAGGAGCTAAGGTGGTGCAGGTGGCAGAACGTCTCTCTCCCACATCGGAGGTTCCCAGAATCGAATCCCGGTGAAGACAGAAGGAGACAGAAGAAAAGAGAGGGCAGGAAACAGACACAGAGAATTGCCCATCAAATGGACACAAAAACAGCAGAAATGGGGGTGTTAAAAATAGATTTTTAAAAAGTAAAATAAATAAATAAATCTTTAAAAAATAAAAAAGAAGTAGTGGCGCTGGGTTCTAACACAGGTCTGTCCAACTGCAAAGTCCATGTATGTTTGAAAATAATTTCCTTTTAACAACTGCTATAATAGAAAAATGAAGAGGACTGAAATAAACATCACTGGCAATCCACTGTCTAGAGTATTTGCTCTCGCAATTTGGTGAACATATATCCTGGACTTTTTCTGTTCATATGTTACTCACAAGTGACTGGGCTTCCTTTGACTACCCCAGTTCTTGGCCTGGAACTGACTTAGTACATCTCAACATCCCACAGAACCATGCCTCAAAGGAACACAATCGAACACCAAAAAGAATTACCAGATAACGCAGATTTTACTGAAGGGTTTGTGGCAACCTGGAGGAGATTCCCTGAAGCCCACTGGGCAAAATTATTCCCTCTCCCACCTCTTTTTTTTTTTTTAAGATTTATTTTTTTTATTTATTTCCCCCGCCTCCCGCGCCGCTTGCGCTCTCTGTGTCCATTCGCTGTGTGTTCTTCTGTGTCTGCCTGTCTTCTCTTCTCGTCTTCTCTTTAGGAGGCACGGGGAACCGATCCCAGGACCTTCGACATGGAAGAGAGGCGCTCAATCACTTGAGCCACCTTAGCTCCCTGGTTTGTTGTGTCTCTCACTGCCTCTCCTCTGTGTCTCTTTTTTGTTGTGTCATCTTGTTGCGTCAGCTCTCGGCCCGGGCCAGCTCGCCTTCACCAGGAGGCCCCAGGAACAGAACCCAGGACCCTCTGTATGGTAGACGGGAGCCCAACCACTTGAGCCACATCTGCTTCCCTCCCACCTCTTTAAAATAACTCATTCTCTCTGCTTTCTCTCCTTCAGACACTCTTCCTTTTCTCATGCAAAACAGCTTTTCTCTATCTCCCTTTTTCTAATTTGCACCCTCACCCATTACCCTGCTCAGGAAAACTGTTCTAAGGATCTACTTTTTCTTAATGGCAGAGGTAAGGATTGTAAATAATAAATAATTTGACTATTGCCTCTCTCACACATATTTTCTTACACAAAAAAAGGGAGTTTGCACTGTTTAGCACCTGCAGTGGTTACTTTTATGTGTCAACTTGGCTATGGTGTCCAGTTGTCTGGTCAAACTCTGGCCTAGATGTTGCTGTGAAGGCATTTTGTAGCTGTGATTAGCATCTACAGTCAGTGGACTTTAAGTGGACGGAATGACCTTCTATAACATGAGTGGGCCTCGGCCAATCATTTGGATGCCTTAAGAGCAAAGAATCCAGGTTCCAGAGGGAAGAAAATCTACCTCAAGACTACAACATCAAAATCCCCTACTGGCCTCCCCTAGGGATTTCCGACTCAAGACTTCAACATCAATTCTTATGGAATTTTCAGCCTGCAGGCGTCCCCTAAAGATTTCAGACTTCAGACTCAAGACTACAACATCTTTCTTACCGGAATTTCCAGCCCACCAACCCGCTGTGGATCTCAAACTCATCAGCCCCCACAATCGCATGAGCCAATTCCTTAAAATCAATCTCTTTTGTGTAAATACACACACACACACATATCCTGTTGGTTTTGTTTCTCTGGAGAACCATGACTGATACAGTACCCAGCTTCTTTTTTCCTCAAGAGTATATTATGTTATATAGGAGAAATCTTAAAATTCTGCTTGTGATTATTTTACTTGATTAACGAGAAAGGAAAAGCAGGTGTCAGCCTGTGTGCTGAGAAATTTCAGATAGAACACTTGGAGAAGAGTCATAAAAGTCACCCTGACTATATTTAGGTTAGCGATTCAATATGTTTTTGTTTAAAGTATACTAGGTAACAGAGAAAAATGTTGAACAGGTCACCAAGGCTTGACCAGAAAAATGCATCATTTCTACTATTAGTCAAGCTCTGTTTATTAAAGATAAAGCAGTAGAGGCGATAATAGTTAGACTCTATTTCCCCCCACATTATCCTGCACATATTCTTCTGACTATGCCTTTGGAGTAAATAAGCTATTAAGAGAAAAAGTTTTCATCTCATTTCTGATGAAACAGTCTTGGAGAGTTTCACCAGGGACATCCGGGAGAAAGAGCTGTACCCCAGTCAGGGAGTGGAGCTGCTGGTGTACATTCTGTTTGTCTAAATTAGCGGTCTTCAGTCTTCTTTGATCACATACCATGTGCTGGATTAAAGACAGTCACAAATTTTTGACATACTGCAAAGTGGGGTGTATGCCTCGTCGCCTTGAATCTGGATGGGCTCTTGGGTTGCTTCAACCAATAGAGTATATGGGAGTGACGCTATGGCCTTTTCTGAGCCCAGGCAGTCGGACACTGGCGGCTTCCACTTCCCACCTTTTGGAACATTCCCTCTTGGAATCCAGCCTCCATTCTGTGAGGAAGCCCAAGCTTCCATATGGAAAAGAACTGAGACCTCCAGACAAGAGCCCTGGCCAAGTTCCCACCTGATAGGCACCACTATCTTGCCAGCCATGTGAGTAAGCTTTCTTGAAAGTGGATCCTCCAGACCCAGCTGAGGTGCCACAGCTGATGCCACCTGGAGCAAAACTGAACCACCCAACTGAGTCCTTCACAAATTTCTGATTATGATATCGTGAACAAAATAAAATGGTGTTTTAAGCACCAAGTTTTCAGTTTTTTGGTTTCACAACATATCTTTATCATCAAAAACATTTTTATACCAAATACCATTGATTATGTACTATGGATGAATTGTATGCTTTATTAATATATATCAATTAAATTGATTTGTTAAAAAAAAAAAAAAAGAATTGCCATATAACCTGGAAATCCTACTTCTGGGTATATACCTAAAAGAATTGGGAAGCGGGTGTGGCTCAGTGGATAGAGCACCCGTTTACCATATGAGAGGCCCCGGGTTCGCTTCCCGGCGCCTCCTTGTGAGGGCAGGCCGGCTCGTGCAGTGCCGTGGGCTGATGCAGCAAGACCTCACAGCAAGGGGGAGATAAACAGACACAGGGAAGACACGCAGCGAATGGACACAGCAGCACAAGCAGCAAGGGGGGGGATAAATAAAATAAAATAAATAAATCTTTAAAAAAAAAAAAAAAGAATTGAAGGTAGGGACTCAAGCAGCTATTGTACATCCAATTACCCAATGTTCATAGAGGTATTATTCACAATTGCCAAAAGATGGAAGAAACCCAAGTGTCCATCAAATGATAAATGGATAAATAAAATGTGATAGAGTCATAAAACAAAATAGTATTTGACCATAAAATGGAATGAAATACTGATATATACTACAACATGGATAAACCTTGAAAATTATTATGCCAAGTTTAAGAAGTCAGTTACAAGGGAGCAGATGTAGCTCAGTGGTTGAGCACCTACTTCCCATGTATGAGGTTGTGATTGTGGGTTCATTCCCTGGTACCTCAAAAAAAAAAAAAAAAAAGAGTCAATTACAAAATATCACATACTATTTGATTCCATTCATAAAAATCCAGAATAAGGAACTCTAGAGAGACAGAAAGCAAAGTAGTAGTTGCTGATGATGGCTGGGTGGGAGGATGGGGTAGGGAGAGGTATAGAGGCTGATCACTAAAGGATATTGGGTTTCTTCTTGAGGTGGAGAAAATGTTCTAAAAACGGCTGTGGTGATGGTTGTACATATCTATGAATATACTAAAAAGCCATTGACTTGTATACTTCAAATGACTGAACTGTATGGCACGTGAATTGTATTTCAATAAAGTTTTTAAAAGCACACAAAGAAAAATGAGAAAGAACAACAAAAAACATTTTAGCAATCTTTATATATTTATTTGTGATATACTCTCTGTTTTATTATGTACATTATGAAAAATGTTTGAAATTGAAAATTTTAAAAGGTTAACTATAAATAGAAGTTCTAAAATTTTCTTTTCATGGTCCAGTGGACTTTGACATGCACACTTTCTGGTGACCACTGGTCTTGCACTAGGTGATGCTTTGAGACCCAACTCAATGCCAATGA
Source organism: Cabassous unicinctus (assembly GCA_029593785.1). Classification (NCBI taxonomy): domain Eukaryota; kingdom Metazoa; phylum Chordata; class Mammalia; order Cingulata; family Chlamyphoridae; genus Cabassous; species Cabassous unicinctus. The sequence continues at coordinate 15,710 of JAQZBX010062436.1, forward strand.
ATAACCCCCAATACTAGTCAAGCATTTGAAAAATGGAGAAGGTGTAGCTAGCACATGTTTTAAGTGGGGATAATGAACATCACATCTATACAGCCAAATCTGACCCAAGGAAGAATAGCCAAACAGTAAGAATAGAGGGAGGGGAAATTTGTGCTACTTGCATATTTCTTCCTTTTTAATTATCACCACCAATAAATAGACATCTATTTTTAAGAGCATGGGGTTAAGAGTAATCAACCCATTTGAATCTTGCTGTGATCTACAGAGAATTTAGAGCTGCTGGTTCAAAGGCCATTTCACAATCTATGAATGCTATTCCAGGTCCATAAATAAAAGTCCACATTATCATTTTAATAAGTGCACAATATTCCAAATGGAGGCCATATTGTCATTTTTTGACCCATTACATCACTGGACATTTTCCAAACTTTGCTGACCATAACAATCATTCTTATAGCTAAATTTAATTATTTCCTTCAAATGCATTCCTAAAAATAGAATTGTTGGTCATGGACAAACATTGGATATGGATAAACATTATCAAATTTCTCCCCAGAAGTTTTGGACCAATTTATAATTTCCCTGAAAGTGTCCATTTCCCAGCCCCTCAAATATACCAGGTATTATAATTTTTAAAATAATGTTGTCAATTTAATATAAAGATGGTGCTATTTACATATTTTGTCTCTTAACAAATCTACTTTGCACAGGGCTTTAAGATACATATTTTATGTATTAACCTGACCCCTTGCTTTTTAGCTTTTTGTCTATTTTTCTTGCTTATCTTGAGCTGCTTCCATTTGGAGGTGGGGGGACAGGGGAGGAAACAAAGCATGCTACAGATAAATGGTTTTTAATTAGGTAATTAGGTAATTTCCTAATTCTGGGATAGACAGAATCCCCACCTTACCTACCTCAAATGATTCTGGTAAGGCTGAAATGAGATTATGAATATGAAAGACCTTGCCAGAAATAAATGCACGTTGCATGCAAATAAAAATAAAACTCGGAAATTCTGTGCGTTCCCCATTGCAGTTTCTCACGAGAGCCTCTGAAAAAATCAGTGCCTTGCGGCTCTGAGGCCTACACCTCCCTTAACTGCCTGAAGCAGTCTGCCTTAATCGTGCCCTGAGTGGGGTGAACTGTTGTCCTCAGGAAGCAGGAAAGACGAGTGCTCAAAATCACC
>JAQZBX010062437.1:0-16889 GCA_029593785.1 Cabassous unicinctus
TGTTTCAAGGTAGTTACTGATTTCTTTTGCAATTTCCTCCTTGTCTAAGAGTGTGTTGTTTTGGTTCCATATCTTTGTGCCTCATCTGGTTCTCTGCCCCTTACTGATTTCCAGCTTCATTCCATTGTGGTCAGAGAAATTACTTTGTATAATTTCAGTCTTTCTTAATTCGTTGGGAGGTGTTCTATGGCCTAGCATGTGGTCTTTTCTGGAGAATGATCCAGGTGTGCTCGCGAAAAATTATCCTGCTGTATATGGGTGTAATGTTCTGTATATGTCTATTAGGTCTAGATCCTCTTATGTGTTATTCAATGACTTTATTGATCCTCTGTCGAGATGTTCTGTCTAATGGTGATAATGGTGTATTAAAGCCCCTCATTGTAATTGTAGAGTCATCTATTTCTCCACTTAATTTTTCCAGTGTTTGCCTCATGTATTTTGAGGCACCCTGGTTAGGGGCATAAATGTTTATGATTGTTCTTTTGCTTTGATAGATTGCCACTTTTATTAATATATAGTGTCTTTCTTTGTCTCTTACAATAGTTTTGCATTTACAGCATTTTTTTTCTGATATTAGTGTATCTACTCCTGCCTGTTTTTTGGTTATTGTTTGCATGTAAAATCATTTTCCAACCTTTCACTTTCAACCGCTTTGTGTCCCTGGATCTAAGGTGAGTTTCTTGCAGACAGCATATAGATGGGTCATATTTCCTTATCCATTCTGCCATTCTGTGTCTCTTGATTGAAGAATTTAATCCATTAACATCCAATTTTATTATTGTCAAGGAATTACTTACATTAGCCATATTTTCTTTAGGTTTATGTATGTCATACGTTGTTTTTATTTCTCTTTTTATGTTTTTAGCCATTCTTACCAGTAATCTTTCCTTCACTCTCCTCCATCCTCTTTCTCCTGTTTTTTCCTTTCAACCTGCAGGACTCCCTTTAGTATTTCTTGAAGGGCATGTATCTTATTGACAAACTCTCTTAATTTCTGTTTATCTGTGAATATTTTGAACCACCCTCATTTTTGAATGCCAGCTTTGCTGGATAGAAAATTCTTGGCTGCAAGGTTTTTCTTTTAGCACCTTAACTATTTCATACCACTGCCATCATACCTCCATGGTTTCAAATGATAGATAAATCAGCACTTAATCTTACCGAGCTTTCCTTGTATGTGATGGATCTCTTTTCTTTTACTGCTTTCAGTATTTTCTCTTTGTCTTGAGCACTGAATAATTGGTCAAACATCTGTCTTGGGGTAGGCCTGTTAGGATTTATACTGTTTAAGGTGCACTGTGCTTCCTGGACATGTACATCCATGTCCCTCAAAAGAATTGGGAATTTTTCAGCCATTATTTCCCCCAACACTCTCCTGGCCCCCTTTCTCTTCTTCTCCCTCTAGGATGCTTATTATGCGTATATTTGTGTGTTTCGTGTTGTCATTAAAATCCTTAAGTCCCTGCTTGATTTTTTCTATCTTTTTATCTATCTGTTCTACTATCTGTCTGATTTCAGATGTACTGTCTTCAACATCACTAATTCTTTCCCCTGCCTGTTCAAATCTTCTGTTATATGCTTCTATTGTATTTTTGATTTCTTGCACTGTGCCATTCATCACCATTATATCCATTATCTTTTTATGTATGTTTACAGTTTTTTCAGTATGTTCTCCCAGTGTCTTCTTAATATCCTTTATCTCTTCCATCACTTCATTAAGTTGATTCATGATATTTGTTTAGCCATCCCTGATTAGTTTTTCCACATTAGTTGTTCTCCTCCTGTGTTTTAATTTACTTGTTAGACTGGGCCATGTCTTCCTGTTTCTTAATATGGCTTGTAATTTTTTCTTGGTGTCTAGGAATCTGTTTATCTTGATGGGCTTATTTGGTTTGTTAGCTTCTCTTTAATATATAGTTTTACTGTGTGTGTGTGTGTGTGGGAGGTAAGGTTCCTTTTTGACATTTGGTTTTCTTATTCTATATCCTTGAAGTTGTCTGTGTTGCCTTGAAAAAAGTATTAGGACTAGAGAACGGAAAGAGATAAGAAGAGAAAAATAATAATAGTAAAAAGAATTTTTAAAAGGTAGAAGAGGAACTATACAAGAGCTAGGAAAATAAGTAATATGAACAAAAAATTAAAAAAAAACTACAAAGGAATAAGAATAAAAAAGAACAGAAAAAATGAAACAAGGAAAAAATAGAGAAAAAAATAGAATGAATTAAAAGGCTGGAATAATGAGAAGAGAGGAAAGGAGAAAAAGAAGAAAAAAAAAGAGAGAGAGAGCAAAAAAATGTTGAAGGCCAAACAAAATGAAGTGGAATGAAAGAAAAACAAAAGAAAACAGAAGATAGAAAAATGAAGGAAAGAAAAGAAATAAAGTAGGTAGAAAAAATAAGTATAAGTAAAAAAAGGAAACAGATAAGACAACAAACAAGAAACAAAACAACAACAAAAAAACAAAACAAAGAAACCCAAAACAAACAACCCAGGAAAAACAGCCTTCCTTCTTAAGCTCCTAAAGAGCTTCTCAGGCTGCCGGTGCTCATCAATCAATCACCCTTTAGTCTGCCCTCCGCAGGCAATGTACCAGGTTTTAATGAATAAATTAAAGAAAAGAAAAAAGAAAAAGGAAAAAAACATAAGAAAATTTAAAAAAAGAATCGATAAAGGAACTGATAAAAAATAAAAAATAATAGATCCAAAAAAACCTAAAATAAAAAAAATTTGTATGTTACCTGTCATAAGGTACCAGCTGGGTGCCTGATAACCCAGTAGATCACTCTCTGGATTACTTCTCTATGGAGACCTGGGATTTGAACGAGGGACCTTGTATATGCAGGAATTCCTCCATTGAGCTACACTGGCTCCACAGCTTAAGTAGGCTTCTGAAAGCTTATCTGAGTCTTCCTGCCTGTGTTCCATTGGGCGAGTTAGGCTTCTAACAGTTTGCCAAGCCGGGCTGGTTAGTCATCTGTCTCCACCCCATCTCTACTTATTTCCTCTTTCTCCCTGGTTGGCTGGGTTTGATAGCCTGCCTGATCAGATTCTTCCTCACCTCTCCCCGTGGCCACCTCAGTGCCATTCTGGGTCCCTTCCGAGATTCAAAGGGGGCTCAGCTGGCCAAACTCATCAAAAAGAAACCACTCTCCACCCTCCACCAGACCCCTCTCCCTCTCAGGGAGCACTCCTTCCCACTCAGTTGGTTACAGTGAGTCAGGAGCTTTACCAAGGCTATTTGCCTTGGGGGTCGGGTATATGTGTCGTTTCCAGCCACAGGGGCGAGTAATTCATGGTTTTCCTTTGGCTTCTTTATCTTTCTAGATCCCTCCTGGATGATGCATAGTACTTTCCCATTCTATATATCTCCAAAGCAGCTCCCTCAGATAGGTTTTTGCCCTTTCTCTGTTCTTTTTTTTGTGAGAGAGTTGGGCTCTGCCTACCTTCTTCAATGCCATTTTCCTGAAAGAAAAACCTACCACAAGATCTTGAAGATGTTTTCCTACAATTTCTTCTAGTAGTTTATGGTCCTGGCTTTTATATTTAGGTCTTTATCCATTTTGATTTGATTCTTTTATAGGGAGTGAGATAGAGGTCCTCATTCATTCTTTTGGTTATGGATATCCAGTTCTCCCAGCACCATTTGTTGAAGAGACTGTTTTGTCCAGTAATGTGGACTTGGTAGGTTTGTCAAAAACCAGTTGGCGGCAGAGGCAAGGGTTTTTTTCTGGATTCTTAATTCTATTCCACTGATCAGTGTGCTGACCTTTATGTTAATACCATGCTGCTTTGATGCTGTAGCTTTGTAATATGTTGCAAGGTCAGGCAGTGAAAGTCCTCCCACATTGCTCTTTTTTTTCAGGTTGCTTTTGGCTATTTGGTGCCTTTTCTGTTTCTGTAAAGAAGGCTGTTGGAATTTTTATTGGTATTGCATTGACTCTATTAATCAATATGGGTAGGATTGACACCTTCACAATATTTAGTCCTCCATTCCATGAACACGGAATGTCTTTCCATTTGTTTAGGTCTTCTCTGATTTCTTTTAGCATGGTTTTGTAATTTTCTGAATATAGTTCCTGTGCTTCTTTGGTTAAATTGATTCCTGTGTATTTGAGACTTTTTGTTGCTATTGTAAATAGAATTTTTTTCCTGATTTCCTCCTCAGATTGTTTAATACTAGTGTACAGAAATATTGCTGATTTTTGCCTGTTGATCTTGTATCCTGCCACTTTGCTGAACTTGTTTATTAGCTCAAGTAGTTTTGTTGTAGACATTTCAGAATTTTCTAAACTACCATCATGTCATCTCAGAATGATGAGAGTTTTACTTCCTCTTTTCCTATTTGTATGCCTTTTATTTATTTATTTTTTCTTGTCTACTTGTGCTAGAAATTCTAGCACAATGTTGAAAAACTGTGGTGACAGTGGGCATCCTTGTTTTGTTCCCGATCTTAGAGAGAAAGGTTTCTACCTTTCCCCATTGGGTACGATGTTGGCTGTGGGTTTTTCTTGTGTGCTTTTTATCATGTTGAGGAACTTTCCTTTTATTCCTATCTTATGAAGTGTTTTTTATCAAGAAAGGATATTGAATTTTTTCGAATGCCTTTCCTGCATCCATTGAGATGAATATATGGTTTTTTCCTTCAATTTGTTAATTTGGTGTATTATGTTAATTGTTTTTCTTGTGTTGAACTACCCTTTCATATCTGGAATAAATATCACTTGGTCATGGTGTATAATTCATTTGATATGCTATTGTATTCTATTTGCAAGTAATTTGTTGAGAATTTTTGCATCTGTGTTCAGTAGGGTGATTGGTCTGTAATTTTCTTTTCTTATGCTATCTTTATCTGACTTTGCTATGGGTGATGTTGGCTTCATAAAATGTATTATGTAATTTTCCCTCCTCTTCAATTTTTTGATAGAGTTTAAGCAGGATTGGTGTTAATTCTTCTTGAAATGCTTGGTAGAACTGGTCCTGAACTTTTTTCTTTTTTGGGAGATTTATGATGACCATTTCAATCTCTTTAAATGTGATTGGTTTGTTGAGTTCTTGTATTTCTTGTAGAGTCAATGTAGGTTGTTTGTGCATTTCTAGGAATTTGTCCATTTCATCTAGTTTGTCTAATTTGTTGGCATACAATTTCTCATAATATCCTCTTATGATCCTTTATCTTTATGTGGGGTCAGTTGTAACTTCCTCCTTTCATTTCTGATTTTATTTGCATCTTTTCTCTTTTTTTCTTTTTTAGTCCAGCTAAGGGATTGTCCATCTTATTTTTTTTTCAAAAAACCAGCTTTTGGTTTTGGTGATTCTCTCTATTATTATTATTACTTTTTGTTTTCAATTTCATTTATTTTGTACTCATCTTTTTTATTTCTTTGCTTCTGCTTTCTTTGGGATTGGATTGCTTTTCTTTTTCTAGTTCCTCCAGATGTTCAGTTGGGTTTTTTATTTTAGCTCTTTCTTCTTTTTAAATATAGGTATTTAGGGCTATAAATTTCCCTCTCAGCAATGCCTTCGCTATGTCACATAAGTTTTGATAAGTTGTGTTCTCATTTTCATTCCTCTCAATATATTTGCTAATTTCTCTTACAGTTTCTTCTTTGACCCACTGATTGTTTAGGAGTGTGTTTTTTAGCCTCCACACGTGTGAATTTCCCCCTTTCCTGTATATGATTGATTTCCAGTTTCATTCCATTATGATCTGAGAAGGTGATTTGTATAATTTCAGTCTTTTTATATTTCTTGAGATCTGCCAAGGATGACCCAAAATGTGGTCTATCCTTGAGAAAGATCCGTGAACACTTGAGAAGAATGTATAACCTGCTGATTTGGGAAGCATCATCTGTATTTGTCTGTTAGGTCTAGCTTGTTTATCACATTGTTCAAGTTCTCTGTTTCCTTGTTGATCTTCTGTCTAGTTGTTCTATCTGATGATGTGAGTGGTGTGTTGAAGTCTCCAGCTTTTATTGTAAGAGATGTCTATTTCTCCCTTCAGTTTTTTCAGAGTTTGCCTCATGTATTTTGGTGCACCCTGGTTAGGTTATTATGTTAGTTATGACTGTTAGTTATGACTGTTATTCTTCTTGTTGGATTGTTCTTTTTATTAATAAAAAAAAATCATCTATATATCTTTAAACTTTTTTTTGCATTTAAAGTCTGTTTTGTCTGATATTAGTATATCTACTCCTGCTCTTTTTTGATCACTGTTTGCGTGGAGTATCTTTTTCCAACCTTTCACTTACAGCCAATTTCTTTCCCTGGGTCTAAGGTGAGTCTCTTACAGGCAGCATATGGATGGTTCATGGTTTTTCATCCATTCTGTCAGCCTGTATCTTTTGATTGGGGAGTTTAATCCATTCATATTCAGTGATATTACTGTAAATGCATTATTTACTTCTACTATTTTATTCTTTGGTTTTCATATGTCTTATCTTATTTTCATCTGTCTTTTTATTCTTTTGGTTTTCCTTTCTGCTGGTTTTGACTTCTCTACTCTCCTCCAAGCCTCTCTCTCTCTCTTATGTCTTTTTCTTTCAGGCTGTAAGGGTCCCTTTAATGTTTCCTACAAAGGCAGATTCTTCTTTATGAACTCTCTTAGTTTTTGTTTATTTGTGAATATTTTAAAGGGCAACTTCAAATATGGGTAGAGAATTCTCAGTTGGCAATTTTTCTTTTTCAGTACCCTAATTATATCATTAGTATGCACTAAGATTTACTGGGCATCCCTTGTATATGCTCTCAGAATTTTCTCTTTATCTTTGGCATTTGACATTATGAGTATCTCTATTGGAGTAGGTTGTATTAGTCAGGGTTCTCTCAGGAAACAGAATCAACAGGAGATATCTGTCAATAATATGAGATTTTAAAAGAGTCTTTCACGCGACCGTGGGGATGCACAAGTCCAGGTTCCGCAGGCAGGCTGAAAACCAGGGGCTCCGATGAAAGTCTGATGAAAGGTCTTTGATGAGTTTCTGGGAGAAGTTGGCTGTCCAATGATGAGCTGGGAAATTCTCTCTGAATGTTGAAATCACTTCCCCTTTTAAGGCATTCAACTGATTGGATAAAAGGATCACCCACTGATGATGCAATCTCCCTGATGGATGCAGATATAATCAGCCATCCACGCAGTAAACTCACTTGTGATCGAAGTCCATAAATGTTCTTGTATTACAATTAGCCCAGTGTTTGCTGGAACAAACACCTCGACACCATTACCTGGCCTAGTTGACACATTAGCCTAACCATCACATAGATCTATTCAGATTTATTCTGTTTGGGGTACACTGTGCTTCTTGGACATGTATATTCATTTCTTTCATGACAGTTGGGAAATTTCAACCATTATTTCCTCAAATACTCTTTCTACCCCCTTTTCCTTTTCTTCTCCTTCTGGAACTCCCAGGACATGTATGTTGTTGCACTTTGTGTTTTCATTTGACTCCCTGAGCTCTGCTCAATTTTTTCCATTCTTTTCTCTCTCTTTGATGTCAGCTGTTCTGTTTTCAGCATCACTTATTCTTTCTTCTGTCATTTCAGGTCTGCTGGTGTATGTCTCTAATGTGTTTTTGATCTCACCTATTGTGTCTTTCATTCCCCATAAACTCTGTTATTTTTCTTTTCAGGCTTTCAAATTCTTCCTTGTGCTTTCCTGGTGTTTTCTTGATGTCCTTTATATCTTTAACCACATTGTCTTTCAACTCATTGATTTGATTTAGGAGATTTGTATGACCCTCGTTGATTAGTTGTCTCAAATCTTGTATCTCATATGGGACTTTTTTATTTTATTTTATGTTTTTTTGTTTTGTTTTCTTTTCATATGGGACTTTGATATATTCCTTTGCTTCAGCCATATCTTCCACTTTCTTAGTATGTCTTGGTAATTTTTTGCTGATGTCTAGGCATCTGATTATGATGCTGGGTTTCTCTGATGCTCAATTTCTCTCTCTTGTGTAGGGATGTAGTGGCAGGTGGCTGTGTGTTACTGCCATTCTTTGATTCTTTGTTCTAGGTCTTTAGGATTGTCCCTGTTAGTTGCTCAATTCGGGGACATGGACCCTGTAATGGGTTGCAGACCCGCTTCTTAGGACCTTGGGGAGGGAGGCTGTAAAGGCTGGAAAAAAACCTCTCTTACTTTTAAAATTTCCTCACGTGCACTTCCTTTGTCTGCCAGCAAATGGCACTCTTTGGCAGCCCCTCAGTTGAAACCTTCGTACCTGTGCATTTGCTGCAATACCAACCACAACATGTGACAGAGGATCCTGCCTCAAGGCTATTCAGAGCCTTGCAGATCAAACTTTCTTAGAGGCTGTTGTCCAACCTTTGCCAGCAGCCCCTTCCCTTTTCCCGGGAAGGAAATAAGTCCACTCCCCTCTGTGTTCTCAGCAACCAGTCCCGGTTAGTTGGGAGGGTTATTGAGAGGGTCGAATCTCTTTAGTTCTGTGCTATCTCCCAGGGAAAAAATGGTGTGCCCCCCCGCCCCAGCCTGCAAGGGCTCATGGGACACAGCAGAGCAAATTTCTTTGCCAAAATCAGAATCAGCCTTAGGCTGCATCCTGCTCTCTCCCCTCTCCTGAGGAGGTGGGTTCCTGTAGCCCCCCTTTTTCTGTAGCCACTGGCTGGTGAGGCCAGAGAATTCAAAGCTATCTGCTCAGAGGGTGGGGGGAAGGGTGCTGGCAGTTGCAGCTTTAACACACAGTCTTGCCATAAATATTCTTTTCATGTGCCCCTCGCTCTTCTGGGTGGTGTCCAGCCTTCCCCCTGGTGTCCTAAACCCGAGAACATTATTTTTAGGCCATTTCTGCCTGTCTTCTAGCTATTTTTTCTGGGAGAGAAGTGAGTCTGTATCTCTCTAATCCACCATCTTCCCAAGATTCTCTATGGTCAATTGCTTTTTGATGACAGTACTAAGTACATGCAGTGGGGAAAGGATAGTCTCATCAACAAATGGTGGTGGGAAAATTGGATATCCGCATGCAGAAGAATGAAGTTAGACCCCTACTTCATACCATATACAAAAATCAACTCAAAATGGATCAGGGACCTACATAAAAGAGCTAATACTATAAAACTCTTGGAAAATAACATAATGGAAAATCTTTATGACCTGGGATTTGGCAATGGATTCTTAGATATGACACAAAAATCATGAGCAATGAAAGAAACAATAAATAAATTTGATTTCATCTAAATTGAATACTTTTGTGCATTGAAGGAATTATCAAGAAAGTGAAAAAGACAACCTACAGAATGGGAGAAAATAGTTTCAAACCATATACCAGGTAAGGGCTTGTTATCCAGAATATATAAAGAACTCATACAATTCAACAATGCAAAGACAAACAACTTAATTAAACATGGGTAACAACTTGAATAGACATTTCTCCAAAGAAGATATACAAATGGCCAATAAACACATGAAAAGGTGCCCAACATGATTAGTCATTAGAGAAATGCAAATTAAAACCACAGTGAAGTATGACTTCACATCTGCAAGGATGACTATTATTAGAAAATGGAAAATAACAAGTGTTGGAGGAGATGCAGAGAAATTGGAACTCCAGTGCATTGTAGCTGGTGTAGTCATTGTCGAAAACAATATGGCAGTTCCTCAAAAAGCTAAATATAGAATTAACATTTGACATGGAAATCCTACTTCTAGGTATATATCTAAAGAGTGTGAAAACAGATACTCATCAGTGTTTCTAGCAGCATTATGCACAGTAGTAAAAAACTGGAAACAACTCCAATATGCATCAACAAATGAATAAAGAAAATGTGGTACAAACACACAGTGGGACATTTTCTGGTCATAAGAAAAAATGAAGTTATGAGACATGCTGCAACATGGAAGAACCTTGAAAACATTGTGTTTAGTGGAATAAACGTTGCACATAAGGACAAAAATTGTATATTTTCACTTATAAGAGATGACTTTAAATAGCAAATTTGCAGAGATAGCAGATTAAAGTTTACCGGGGGTGGATGGGGAATGGGGAGGTGGAAAGGGGGAGTGTTTATTTGTAAAAAAAATAATAATGAGTAAATAGCAAAAGGTTACTTAATATAAATTGTACTTTCTAAAGTGATCAAGGAGACAATATGGTCCGTTTAAAAATAGGAAATTACTTTATAGTTACAAAAACACTAATTTTTCTAATTATAAATTGAGACATACTTGTATATATTTTACAAAAATAAGAAAAAGTATAAAATTCATTCATAATTCCACTACTCAAGAATGTATATCATTTTAGATTTTTTTTCCTATGTGAACATATATACATTTATATTTTAAATGGTGTTAAATACCAACTTCTTGTTAAGAACAAGAAGTTGTGCTTTATTTGTGGGCAAATCTAGCTGCAGAATACAGAGAGTATGTGAAGAGCCAAATAGGATTGGTCTTGGGCAAGTTGAAAAGAAGGGAAACAGAAAATTTAGAGTGTAAGTGGAATTGTGAAGAGGCTCCTTCTCTGAGTTTGCTTTCCTTGCAGGGAATTCTTAGGTGCTAAAGATATTATCATGAAGGGGTGAGAGAATGAGGTAGGCACACATAAAGTGTTAACTGTATAAATCTATTTTCCTAACTAAGAAAATGCACTGAGTGCATATCCAAATAGTTTCAGTTAGGCAAGAGAAAGAATTAGGTCTCACCTTTTAAATTTTCTTTTTAATGTAATCTTCAAGTGATAGAGTTGTTTTCTTCTACATCCTGAGAAGCAGCTAATTTTTAAGGCATTTTGCTCTCATTGTCTTCCCAGGCATTAAAAGACAAGATATAAGCAAGCACAATAAACATTCTAGTTTCAGTAAGAGGAAATTTGAAAGAGGGGAAAAGGTAGATTATGTTCTTATGAGAATGAAAGGATATGCATTTTCTTCTGTAATGATATCTTTTTAAAATTATTATTATTTTTAAAGAAGCTTTAGATTATATAAATGTTACATTGAAATTATAGGAGATTTCCATATACCTCATCTCCTCACTCTCCCATACTTTTCCTCATTAACAACATATTTCATAAGTATGGTCCATTTGTTACACTTGATGAACACATTTTGAAGTAATGCTACTAAACATGGTCTATAGTTTACATTATGGTTTACACTTTGCAGCACACAATGTATAATGTCCTGTATCCATCATTGCAATGCCATGTAGAACAATTCCAATGTCCCAAAAATGCCCCGTGTTACACACCTATTCCTCCCTCTCCCTCCCCTCAGAGCTGCTGGTGACCATTGCCTTTATATCAGTGTTACAACTTCTTCCATTGCTAGAACAATAATAAGCCTACTTTAGTTCATAGTTTCAATCCCCTCTTATATTTGTTCATTCCTCAATCTTGAGGATTTTGGGATGATGATGCCCACTCTGCTTCCATTTGAAAGGTGGCTTTGATTCCATGGGGCAGATGGGTGGAACTGTCTTGCTTGCAGTTGTAGAAACTCAGTTTTTTGGCATGGCGCTGTAGGAGTTTGATATTGTTTATGAATTCCAAAAATAGATATTGGACTACGTTTGTAAACTGGTCTGCCTGAGATTTCACTTTGACTTGATTAAATTATGATTAGGGCTTTGATTGGGCCACATCAGTAAGGTGTCGAGTTCCTGCCTCTTGGTGAATGGGGATTCACAGAGAAAAAGACACGGCAAAGGACAGAGTTGAGAGTTTTGTATGCTGGAACTCTGGGAAGTAAATACACAGGAGAAGTAGATACATGAGGAAGGAGAGAAGGCTTCATTAGACATGGTAGAGGCCCCAGGAAGAGAGATGAGCCATTCACCTGATAATCTACAGCTGGCCTTGTGGAGAGACTGGAGCAGCTGAGCCCGGAAAGAATCAAGCCCTGGGGAGAGAGACAAAACTTGAAGGAGCTGGAACCACAGAGCCGTAGGAGGAAGAGGGAGGCTGAACCCTCACAGAGACGAGCAGCCATCTTGCTCCAACACATGGCAACAGATTTTGGTGAGGGAAGTAACTTATGTTTTATGGCTGGCCTGATAACTGTAAGCTTCTACCCCAAATAAATACCATTTATAAAAGCCAACAGATTTCTGGTTCTTTGAATCAGAATCCCTCCAACTGACTGATACAGAATTTGGTACCAAGAGTGGATAGTGCTTTTGCAATTACCAAAATGCAGGAATAGTTTTATAAATGGATAAGGAGTATTTTTTGGAGGAATTGTGGGATGCTTGCTGGAAAAAGCCTAAATTGCTTTGAAGAGACTGTTGATAGGCATATGGACTAAAGAGACTTTTTATGAGGCCTTTGAAGTAAACGATGAAACTATTATTAGAAACTGGAGGAAAGGAAATCTGTGTTTTAAAGTTGCAGAGAACTTAGCAAGATTGACTCCTGATGTTATATGGAAGGCAGAATTTGAAAATGGCAAACCTGGACATTTAGCAGAAGAAATTTCCAAAGTTAAGTCGGAGAATGTGTCTTGCCTTCTCCTTGCAACTTATAGCAAAATGCTAGATGAGAGAGATAAGCTGAGTACTGAACTCTTGGGCACAAAGTAAACAGAAACTGATTCCAGAAATTCCAAGCCTCTGAAAATCAAGCTCCTAGACAATAGTGTCCCATTTGAGGACTTAACTAAACTTGGAACTTGTAAATCAGGATTGAAATTGCAGTTATCTAGGAAAGACTTGTGGAAAGTCTTACTGTCTGATGACTTGGACACCTGCTTCTTGCATGCCAAACCAACAAGCTTTTTGAGAGAGCTGTATGAACAAAATCACTGTCAGCTTGGACTAAAAAGTACATGGAAGGGAGAGATTGAAGGGGAAACGACTTCAAGAGGAAAACCATGGAAAATGAGATCTGAAATTAAGACATCTCTTTGGGCCAAGAGAGGAACCCCACCCATGTGTACAGAGAGGGTGAGTTTGCCATGGCAATTGAAGAGGGAGAATGTTCCTGCCTGATGTTCAGGGAGAGTTTTGCCGCCCCAGGGTACAGAGTGGTTGGAGCACATTCCCCAGGGATTAGGGAGGTTGAGGTCAATGTGCTATAGGTCTGAGAGCGGTGGGCCTGTCCCTCATGGATTAGGGAAGGCCTGGTCGCCAACTCGTTGCTATGAGAGGGTTGGTCCTGTATGCCAAAGGTTAGGGAGGATGTTGTCTTTACTTTACTGTACTAGGGGGGTTAAGACTCCAACCCAAAGATTGGGTAAAGTGTGGCCATCTCTCCAATGCTTTTGGAGGGTGAGGTCTAGAGCTTGGTCGACACCCAGATGCTCAATGAGGGTGGAACCAAGAAAATGGCTATTGGGCAAGCCTGTGAAAAGGGTGGGTACTCATGTGGTCCCAGGGAGAAGAAACCATCATCTTAAGAATGATTCTCAGATTTTGACATCTAGTGAAGTATGCCCTGCAGGTTTATGGAACTGTAGGGGACCCATGGCTCATGTTTCCCTCCCAGTTTCTCCTCATTGTAATGAAAATGTTTATCCTTTGTCCATTTGTGTATTGGAAGCAGATAAATGGTTTTGTAAGTTTCAGAGGACTCCAGCCAGATGGGACTTTGCCCCAAGACAAACTGTATTTCTTTAAACTGATTGAGATGTGATTTTGTACTTAGTGTTGCTACTGATTTAAAATTTTTTGAATATTGTAATGTCTTTTTGGAATTCAAAGGGTGGAGTATAGCAGTTTGATATTTTTTTATGAATTCCAGAAATAGATATGGATTATGTTTATAAACTTGTCTGTCTGAGGTTTCACTTTTACTTGATTAAATTATGATTAGGCTTTGATTGGGCCATGTCAGTAGGGCATTGAGTCCCTGCCCCTTGGTGGGTGGGGATTCACAGAGAAAAGACTTGGCAAAGGACAGAGTTGAGAGTTTTGTATGCTGGAACCCCAGGAAGTAAACACACAGAAGAAGCAGATAATGTGAGGAAGGAGAGAAGGCTTCATTAGACAAGGGAGAAGCCCCAGGAAGAGAGATGAGCCATTCCCCTGATAGTCTACAGCTGGCCTTGTGGAGAGAACAGAGCAGCTGAGCCCAGAAAGAATCGAGCCCCAGGGAGAGAGACAAAGCTTGAAGGAGCTGGGACCACCGTGCTTTAGGAGGAAGAGGGAGGCTGAACCCTTGCAGAGACCAGCAGCCATCTTGCTCCAGCACGTGGCAACAGACTTTGGTGAGGGAAGAAACTTATGCTTTATGGCTGGCCTTGTGACTGTAAGCTTCTATCCCAAATTAATACCCTTTATAAAAGCCATAGATATCTGGTACTTTGCATCAGCACCCCTTTGGCTGACTAATACAAGTGTTGTTCCATCATCATCCTTTTGTTAGTTGTCTTGGGTGAGCCTGATTAATTGGAGGGTAGGTGTTGGCTGCAACTCTGCTGAGATTCAGGGCTCAACCGGCATATGAATAGCCAGAAGATTTAAGTCTCTGGGACACATATTTAACAGGTATAGTGCTAATTATAAGTTCAAATAAAAGGGACATAACCATGTGTAGGAAAATTATGAGTTCAACTCAGATACATTGGGGGGATAGGTTATCATATATTCCAAGGTAAGGCCCACTGGCAGGGTGCCGAATTCCTGGGATTGTCTGCCCTGCCTATAACATCCAGATGTCTCCAAAGCCTCCCTGCTTTAGGCACTGTTTACTGCGGCAGTCAGTGAGATCCTTCTAAGATGTGCATAAGCGTAACCTCTGGAATGACCTCCCAACTCACTTTGAAATCTCTTAGTAATAAAAACTCATTTGTATTTAATATTTCCCCCTTTTAGTTAAGGTCTTTTTCCAAATGCATTGCTAGCTGGCGCTTGGTAATAATCCCTCCGTGCCAGAGGCTCAACTCCAGGCGTCATGCTGCATGCTGGGGGGAAGGTAATGCATTTATATGCTGAGTTTGGCTTAGAGAGAGGCCACATTTGGGCAACAAGGAGGCGTTTAGGAGGTAACTCATAGGCAATATATAATACTGTTGCTGGATTTTCTCTAGGTTCTTGTCTATGTTACATAAAAAACTTTAAAAACATGCTGGTTTAGTTAGGCTTGTAGTTTATTATGGAATGAGAAAAGAGAATAGAAATGGGAGAAAATAACATATTATGGGTTCCAGGTATACTTGCAGGCTGATCCGGGGAGAAAAGGGAGAAAAAGGGGGAAAGAAAAGGGCTGATTTAGCTTCTGTGCTTCCTTTTTAAACCATTAATTATTCCTGCTACTTGCTAATGTTCAGGTGAAGGGGTCCCAGCTGTTTGCTGTTTTGATTGATTACCCCACACATCAGTTACCCCAGGGGGGCCCAATGATAAGGACCCTTCAGAATATCCAGGGCTTTTCCTTGATCTCAGATGATCAAGGAAAATTCTCCTGGATTCTCCGAGACGCTTTCTGGTGGGGTCTTTCTCTCAGAGGATTTCCAGGTGGAATTCCATGGTCACGTGTTTCATGGCCGTGGTTTTTCCCCTTGATCCCAGATTCCTCTTTTCTGTCCCTAAACTAGCCTGCTTCAATACGATGCTAAGTTTCAATTTCATAAGAACAAGGTTCATAAGTACAAGCATCAGTATCAAGGGCCTGGCGTATTGATCTGTCCTCCTTTGCTAGGCACTGCCTATGTACTCTAGGGATTCTTTCTACTCTATTAGAGAATGTAGCAGGACTCCCAAGGGTGGGTATATTAGTCAACAAAGGTGTGCTGATGCAAAGTACCAGAAATCTGTTGGCTTTTATAAACGGTGTTTATCTGGGGTAGAAGCTTATAGTCAGAAGGCCCTAAAGAGTCCAACTCAAAGTTATTTAAGGAGGTACTTTCTCACCCAAAGTCTGTTGCCATGTGTTGACTCAAAGATGGAGTGTGATGTTTGTGAGGGTTCAGCCTTTTCTTTCCTCTTAAGGCTCCGTGGTCCCAGCTTGTTTCCATCTCAGCTGTAGGCTGGCATAAGGCTCATCTTTTTTACTGGGCCTCATTTCTTTCTGGGCTCAGCTGCTCTTGTCTCTTCACAACGTCAGCTGTAGACTATCAGGCTCATCTCTCTTCCCAGGGCCTCAGGATCCTGTCTAATGAGCTGCCTCTTTTCCTCTGTTTTCTTCTTCTCTGTGTATCTACTTCTGTGTGAGGGTCTGTTTTATCAGCCCACGAAGGAGGTGGGTACTCAATGCTGAGTCACTCTAATGACGTGGTTGCGTCAAAGCCCTAATCGTAACATAATTTAATCAGACGTCTCAGCTGCATCTAATAATTTCAAAGGGTTTCACACCCAGAGGAACAGACCAGTTTACAAACATAATCTATATTTCTTTTTGGAATTTATCAATAATATCAAACTGCCACAAAGAGAATTCAATATTCCATCATTCTGTGGTTCTCCACCCACTGAGACAATACCCCATGACCACTCAACCTCTATAGAATATGAATAATATGCAATTTTAAAAAGTACTGTGAGCTTTTAATATATATTCTGGCACCTGAAATTTTATGGCTTGACAGGACTTTATTACTCATCTAGTTCAAATCCTTCTTTTTATATTTGATAAACTAAGACCTAAATATGTAAGCAAGATTGTCTGCACAACAGTGTTCTTCTGTAGTGGCCTTTGAGAGATTGTTTGGAAGTACAAGCAGAGCAGTACAACTATTCTAACTTTTGACCCAAGAACCATCCTCTTTTTTTAATTGAAGGAATGGCTTCAATTATACTGAATTTATTCCGGGAGGCCGTATAGTGGTTAAGAGTTTGGGCTCTGATGTCAGTAAAGACCTAGGTTCTATTCTTAGCTCTGCTACTAATTACACTGGACAAGCTGCTTAACCTTCCTGAGTCTCCCAGGTGAAATGGAGTTAATAGGGCTGTTAAGCAGGTTAAATGAGATAATGAAGGGGAGGTTGTTAGCACAATT
>JAQZBX010062438.1:0-16893 GCA_029593785.1 Cabassous unicinctus
TTTTTTTTTTTTTTTTTTGTCAAATACATTTTATTGTTATCTATCTTGGCAAATGTGTGCATGTCTGAGTTAGTTTGCTTATTTTTATATAAATACATCAGGAATAAATTTGTTCTATCAACTTTAAGAAACATAAAATTAGCATGTAAATAATCATAAACCAGTTTTTAAAGAATATTATAAGACAATTTAGCTTCCCTCTATACTAAAACCTGCCGATGATAGATGACACTAACTCCCTAAAAAGTGAATTACTTGTAAGAAAAACAACCTACCTTGTCTATGAGACAGAGTAGACAGGAAATATATCCTAATTATTTTTCTGATCCAGCACTCACTTCTCTCCATATTTCTGTGCTCTAATTTCTTTAATAAAGGACAAAGGTCACTTATAATCAATTTAATATTTGATAGTCTCAGTATTCATGTCCTCTTGTCCCTCCCATTAAGAGAACTGCATAGATGTTAAAACTGGGAGGTTTTTTTTTGTACTTTAAGTAGATTACTTTCAAAAATATTTATCAGGAAATGGAGAACAGAGAATGGTTCTATGAATGAAGAAGGATTGGTGAAATATTTATTGAGACAAAAAATTTTGATACAAAACAATGCCTTCTTTAAGGACACCTTTTTAATTGCTTATTTGCCTTTCTCTGTGAAGACTGACAGAAAACCTCACCTAGAGTTTTACTTCAAATATTATTTAATTATACTTCATATAAGTAAATAGTAATAAACATATTTTCTTAAATTGAATTCCCAATGCCCATTTTTCTATTTACTATAATAGGCCAATGGAGAAAATCAATTTGACAGCTGGGTAAGATTTTGTTTTGCTTGGATTCTCAGACCAGCCACAACTGGAGGTAGTACTTTTTGTGGTAGTCTTGATATGCTATCTTCTGACACTCATGGGCAACTCAGTCATCATTCTGGTCTGCTGTCTGGACTCCAAACTCCACATGCCTATGTATTTCTTCCTTGACCTTTGCTTCACTACCAGTATTGCCCCCCAGCTACTGTGGAAACTAAAGGGACCATCCAAGAACATCACATCCACTGACTGTGCCATACATCTCTGTGTCACTCTCACTGGACTCCACTGAATGGGTTCTCCTTACTGTCATGGCATTTGACCACTATGTGGCTGTGTGCAGACTCTCAGTTACACTGCTGTCATGCATCCTAAGGTTTTCAAGGCCTTAGCAGGAATATCGTGGCTCAGTGGATTGGGAAACACTCTCATCCACAGTACCATCATCCTTCAAGCTTCCCCGATGTGGGCACCACCATCTCCACCACCTCTAGTGTGAGGTACCCACCATGATCAAGCTGGCATGTGTTGGCATCCATGCAAATGAAGTCCATCTCTTTGTGGACACCCTAGTTCTGATCCTTCTTCCTATGGCCTTGATATTGGTCTCCTGTTCAAGCAGTGGTAAAAATTAAGTGGTAAAAATTAAATTAAACCTTGCACCAGGGCTTGGTGCAAGGCCCTGGGGACCTGTGGTTCCCATCTAATAGTTGTGTCCCTCTTCTTAGAGCCCGGCTCAGCCATCTACATCCAACCCGTGATCGTATGGCTACAGCCAGGTAAATTTCTTATCCTCTTTTACAGACTTGTGACTCCTACCCTCAATCCCCTCATATACACTCTGAGGGACAAGGATGTGAAAGCAGCCTGAAGAGGTTGCTGAGGAGAGAGAAAAATATCTAAGGAAAAGTCAGGAACCAGTGACTTTCTGTTCTGGAAATGTATTAAAGAAACATGATATTAAACATCTACTCCCAGGTATAGTACATGCGAGTCATTTACCTCTCTGACTGTATGTACATAGATAAGGTTAAAATGATCTGAGAAATGAAACATTCAGATCCAACTTGTGCAGCTCATGGAACTTCCTTTGTGAGTGTGTGTGTTTATGTGTAACAAATCTTTTCACACAGCTCTTATGCCTACATATATAGTTCCAGAATCAAAACAGTGCTTCAATTTTGAAGAATTTACACAAAAAATATATATTAATGTTAAGAAATTTCTGTCACAATTCCCTTGAAAACATTCCTAATATAATATTACATAAAACATTTTTGTACACATTGCACCAGTTCTTTCAAGTAAAATAGGAACAAAACCAAACTTGAAAATATGAATGGGGCAGGTTTGTATTAATTAATCTGAGTTATGAATCTACTTAAAATACTATCAAGGAAAATGATACATACATACATATACATATATATATGAAAAATTATTTCTATCAGTAAACAATCACATTATCTAGATTCATATGATCCAAAGGCCTGCACTTAAATAACTTGTATTCAATCCTATTAGTCAGTCTATTTTCCTTCCTTGGACTTTTTGTGGAGCTAACACAAGAATTCTGGAGATAGACTGCAAAGGTTTGAAATTTATCTCTTCTATTCATTATTTGTGAGTAACCCTCCATTTATTTTATATATCATTTAAAAAAATTTTTAAAGATACTTAGATTACATAAATGTTACATATAAAATATAGGAGATTCCCATATGCCTCACTCCCTATCCTCCCAAATTTTCCCACATTAACAATATCTTTCAGCAGTGTGATACATTTTTTTACAATTGGTGAGCACATTTTGGAGCATTGCTACTAAGTGTGGATTACAGTTTACACTGTAGATTACACTCTATCCTGCACAATTTTGTAAGTCATGACAAGATATATAATTGCTTGTATCTGTCATTGCAATGTCATTCAAGACAATACTCATGTCCCAAAAATGTTCCCATATTACATCTGTTTTTCCCTCTCCTTTCCCTCAGAACCTCCAGTGGCCACTGCCTCCACATTAATGATAAAATTCTTCCATTTCTATAATCACAACAAGTCTATACTATAATAACACTAAGCCTATTCTAGTCCACCACTCATTCCCCAATCCTGAGGATTCTGGGATGATGATGCCCACTCCACCTCTAATTGTGAGGGAGCTTAGATTCCATGGGGCAGATGAATGGGAATATCTTGCGTACAGGGCAGACTCTCACTGTTCCTTGGAATGGTCATTGTCCATCATCACCACCTTGTTAGTCGTCCTGGGTGAGTCCAATGAACTGTAGACTAAGTGGTGTGCCTCTGTTGAGATTCTAGGCCCAGCTGGCACATGGGCAGCCCCAATATTTAAGTCTCTTGGACACACACCTATCAACTCTAGCACTAACTCTAGGTTCAAGTAGAAGAGGTAGAAGAGCCATATGTAGAGAAACTACATCTGAATCTAATTCTTTCAAACTGGGGAGCATAAGTTCCCAAGTAAGGCCCACTGGCAGGGCCCCATACTCCTGAGCTGTCTGCCCTGCCTATAGTGTCTGAATGTCTCCACTATTTGAGGTAATATTTACTTTCAGAGTGAATGAGGTCCTGCTGACATGTGCCTAAGTGTATTCTCTGCAAGGACCTCCCAACTCACTTTGAAGTCTCTTAACCACATAAACTCATTTGCCTTTACCCTTTCCCCCTTTTGTTCAATGCCTTTTTCCAGTTGCATTGCTAGTTGGAGTTTAGTAGTAATCCCTTGGGGCCAGGGAGGCCCATGCTGGGGGGAGCTAATGCATTTACATGCTGAGTTCAGCTTAGGGAAAGGCCACATTTTAGTAACAAGGGCTCTCTGGAGGTAACTCTTAAGCACCCTATTATACTAGGTTAAGATTCAATTCAAAAGTAAAATTTCATAAGTACATTCATCAATATCATGTGCCCGACAATAGTCTTTCCTCCACTAGTCACTGCCTCTGTACTTGAGGGATTCTTGCTGTCTCATTAGAAAATATGACAGAGGTTCCTGTGATGGGAATTCAATATTTTTTCAGTTATAGTGTGAATCTCCGCCCACTGTGACCATGCCCAATGAACACTTGAACACATTTATATGCCTTATAGGTAAGCCCCAGGTGAACCTCCTACCTTGCATGCCCCATCACTGACCACCCTGCACCAATAATCCTCCCCTACCACAGTTGTAACCCTTCTGTGATCTAAAACTTCTTCAAAAAAGTATCAAAGAAAATAACCAAATGCAATTAATAAGAAAATGGAATAATACCAATTGTATTAAAAATAACAAATAAAATACAATTTTTTAAAAATTTGGAAAAATAAAAAAATAACTAAAAGTATAAATTTTTTTTAAAAATTGACATTATGTCTTTCATTGCTGTAAGATCTGTTATCCTGTATGTACAGTGACATTGTCTTCTGTTTATTAAACCAGTGTCTTATTTTTTTTTACATTTTGTCTTCAAAGAAGCTTTTGGTTACAGAAAAGTCATGTACAGAATATAGAGGATTCTCACACACCCAACATCCTCTCCCTTTCCCCCTTTCCCCTATTAGTAACATTTTACAAATGGATAGTATATTTGTTACAGTAGATGTATAATTATTGAAATATTGTTATTAACCATGATCAGTGATTTACATTATAGTTTACATTTTGGACCACAGACTTTTACAAATTTTAATGAAATTTAACATGGCCTGTATCCATCATTGCAAGATCATGTAAAACACTTCCATGGCCCCAAAATACCTCATGTTCCATCTATTCCAGTCTTCCCTTCTCTCTTTCCTCATGTATCTGCTTCTCAGTGTATTTACTTCCCAGGACTCCAGCATTAATACTCCCACTATCTCCTCTGCCTTGTCTCTTTCTCTGTGATTCCCCATCCACCAAGGGAGTGGGTACTTGATGTCTTGCTGATGTGGTCTAATCAAAGCCCTAGTCATAATTTAATCAAGTAAAACTGAAATCCATGAATTCAATACAATTTAAGGCTATCACTTTCCCAGAGGAACAGACCAGTTTACAAACATAATCAGTATTTCTTTTTGGAATTCATCAATAATATCAAACTGCCATACTTCTCTCTCTGAATTCCAAAAGGACATTATTATACTCAAAAATCCCTAAATCACTAATAATGCTAAGTCCAATATCATATCACAATCAGTTTAAAGAAATACAGTTTGTTTTGGAGAAAAGTCCCATCTGGCTGTAAACCTCTGAAACTTACAAAACTATTTATATGCTTCCTATACACAAATGGACAGACAAAGGGTAAACATTTGCATTACCATGAGGAGAAACTGGAGGGAAACATGAGTCATGGGTCTAGAACAGTTCTGAAAACCTGCAGGGTATACTTTAGATGTCAAAGTCTGAGAGTCACTCTTAAGATAAATGTTTCTTCAACATGTGACCTCATGAGGACCCACCTTTTCCTCAGGCTTGCCCAATGGCCATTTTCTTGGTTCCACCTTCATCAAGCATCTGGGTGATGACCAAGCTTCAGACATCACCCTCTAAGTACCTTGGGATGATGGCCACACCTTTCCTGACCTTTGGGGTAAAGCCTTAACCCCCTAATACTGTGAAGTGAAGACAACATTCTCTGTAACCTTTAGCATTGAAGCCCAACCCTCTCAGAGCAATAAGTTGGTGACCTGTACTTCCCGAATCCATGGGTTGTAGGCCCACCTTTCTCAGACCTATAGGGTGGTGATCTTAACTTCCCTACTCTTTGGGGAATGTTTTCCACCTTCTCTGTACCCTGTGGCAACAAAACTTTCCCTGAACAGCAGGCAGGACCATCCACCTTCTTCAACTGCTGGGGCAAACTCACCCTCTCTGTACACATGGGTGGGGTTCCTCTCTTGCCCAAGGCAATGTCTTAATTCCAGATCTCAGCTTCAATATTTTCCTCTTAAAGCTGTTTTCCATTCCATATCTCCCCTACATGTCCCTTTTAGTCCAAGCTGACAGTGGTTTTGTTCATACAGCTCTCTCAAAAAGCTTTTTGGTTTACAATGTTGGAAGAAGGGGTCCAAGACATCAGACACTAAGATTTTCCATAAGTCTTTCCTAGATAACTGCATTTTCAACCCTGATTTACAAGTTTCAAGTTTATTTAAGTCCTCAAATGGGGCATTATCATCTGGGGTCTTGATTTCCAGAGTCTTGGAATTTCCAGAGTTAGTGTCTGTTTTCTTTGGGCGCAAGAGTTCAGTTCTCAGATTATCTCTTTCATCCTGTATTTTAATCTAAGCTGCAAGGAGAAGCCAAGTCACATTCTCCAAGTTTACTTTGGAAAGTTCAGTTAAATGCCCAGGCATGCCATTTTCAAATTCTGTCTTCCAAAAAACACCAGGAGTTAATCTTGCTATGTTCTCTGCAACTTTAAAATACAGATCACCTTTCTTCCAGTTTCCAATTACAGTTTCATCATTTACTTCTAAGGCCTCATAAGAAGCCTCTTCAGGGAAATGAATGTGGCTCAAGCATTTGGCCTCCTGTCTACCATATAAGAGGTCCAGGGTTCAATTCCCAGGCCTCCTGGTGAAAGGCAAGCTGGCCTGTGTAGCAAGCTGACCCAAGTGGAGAGCAGGCCTACATGAAGTGCTGGCCCACAGGGAATGCTGGCTGTTGCAGGAGTGCTGGCCTACATGGGAGTGCTGGCCTGCACAGGAGTGCTGGCCCACATGGAGAGCTGGAACAGCAAGATGATGCAACAAAAAAGAGACACAGATGACAGACAATAAGAGACACAGCATTCCAGGGAGCTGAGTTGTGAGCGCCTCTCTTCCACTGCAGAAGGCCCCAGGATTGGCTCCCAGTGCCACCTAAAGAGAAGACAATCATAGGAATCCTGGTAACTTTTATATAACATTTATGTAATCTAAGCATCTTTTAAAATATATATGAAAAAAATGACATTTATGTAAGCAAATGCACATATATACATATATATCTATATATCATTTTACAAATAATTGGTTTGTAATGTGAAAAATTTGATTTTTACCCACAATAAAAAATAAATAAATAAATAAACAGAAGACAAGCAGACACAGAAGAACACACAAAAAGCAGACAGTGAGCACAAAACAATGGGGGGGGGAGAAATAAATAAAATAAATAAAATAAATAAATCTTTTAAAAAAAGTCTCTTCAAAGCAATTTAGGCCTTTTCCATCAAGCATCTCACAATTTCTCCAAAAAATCTCCCTTACCCATTTATAAAAACTTCCTGGCATTTTGGTAATTTTAAAACACAACCCCATTCTCAGGTACCAAGTCAGCCAAATGGGTGCTGATGATGCAAAATACCAGAAATCTTTTGGCTTTTATAAACTGTGTTTATGTGGTATACAAGCTTACAGTTACCATGCCATTAATAATAAATTACTTCCCTCATCAAAGTCTGTTGCCACTTGTTGGAGCAAATGGCTGCAGATGTTTGCAAGATTTCAGTTTCCTTTTCCCCTTAAGGCTCCATGGTCCCAGCTTCTTCTGTTATCAGCTATAGGCTGGGGTAAATCTCATGTCTCTCCCAAGGCTCATTTTTCTCAGGCTTTAGCTCCTCTGCTTAATCCACAAGGCTACCTGTAAACTCTCAAGTGAATAGCTAGTCTCTCTTCCCGGGTCCTCTGCCAAGTCTAATGGAGCCTTCTCTCTTTCCTCACATATCTGTTTCACTGTGTATTTACTTCCTGGGTCTCCTGCATTAAAACTCCCACTGTTTCCTCTACCTTGTCATTTTTTTCTCTGGGTCCCCACCCACCAAGTGGGCAGGGACTTGACATCCTACTGATGTGGTCCAGAATCAAAGCCCTAGTCATAATTTAATCAAGTAGAACTGAAAACCACGAATTCAATAAAACCTAAAGCTATCACTAGATCAAAGGAACAGACCAGTTTACAAACATAATAAGTATTTCTTTTTGGAATTCAACAATAATATCAAACTGCCACAGTATCTATGTTAATTGTTAACTTCCTGGTTTTGATAGTTGCTGCTATGGATATGTGGAATGTTATCAAGAGGGAAGCTGGGTGATAGTAACATCATATCTCTCTGTATTATTTTTGTGTCTTTTTCTGAACATCTAAAATAATTTCTAAATAAAATATTAACATCACATAGAAACAATAAAAAAATCTTTCCCAAGTAGTTCTTAGGTGTGATGGTTAGGCTAATGTTTCAATTTGGCCAGGTAGTGGTGTCCAGTTCTGTGGGCAAACAAGCACTGGGATAATTGTAGTACAAGGACATTTCATGGACTTTAACCATCAGTGAGTTGATTTCATAGATGGCTTAGATGTAGATTACGTCCACAATCAGCTAAAGATACTGCTGTCAGTAACAAGTGACTTCATATTCAATGAGTTGAAGGCCTCAAAAGGAGAAGTGATTTCAGCATTCAGAGAGAGAATTCCCATCTCTACTTCAGACAGCCAGAGTCTCCTGGGGAGCTCATTGAAGACCTACACCAGAGCCCTTGTTTTGCAGTCTGTCTTATGGTTTTCAGACTTGTGCATCCCCATGGTCACATGAGACAGTTTTGTAAAATCTCATACTATTTACAGATATCTCCTGTTGGTCTGTTTCCCTAAATCTCTGTGACTAATACAGCTTGGTACTAGGAGTGGTTATTAAGAAAGAGAATCTTAAAGATGTGGTTTCTGAATTGGTTCTGGGACTTTTGCAATTGACTCTCTACTCTGATTAGAGTCAAGGGCACTAATGACTCTGTTTCCAATAATCAAGATGCCACTGTCTTTCTATAATATAAGTTGACAATAGAGATATGCAAAATATCACCATTGGATATGACTACTTCCAAAGAAGCAAGGACATGCGTGAGAGTGTTTTTAACACCTTATCAGAGTTTTTGGAGTAAAAAGTTACAATGATGTTGACTGGCTATGCCTGAATACACACGATACAGCTACAAAAGAAAAGGATGAGCTGAAGACTTCAAATTTGCAACTTAAGCACCATATCAATGATGAGAGTTTGAGAAGCCTGATTTATTCTGGTATACTTAAGATGAGGGGATCCAAAGGCTTAGAGATATTGGAATGCTAGAATGGATTCAACATTTAAGACCCACCCATCCACCCCAGGAATGTCCAGAGGACACAACTTTCCCTCAGGACTTGAGGAATAAATTTGTGAGACTAACTCCATCTTCACTGAAGAACTCTCTGGCTGCTCTTCTCTGTAAGTCAGATGTTACTGTGGAAACTGCTGTCAAAGAATTAGAATCGTTAAGTGCTATGGGGATGATCAGATTCTGGGCTGTCAGAAAGCAAGCAGCAGCATTAATCCCCAAAGACAATGTGGGCATGGCTTCAACACTGAAAGGCACACTGAAAGCAGCAATCAAAAGAGTCTGAGTCACATAGAGCTATGGCACTGGCTAACAGATCATGGGGTAACTAGAAGTAAAATACATGGGCAGTCTACTAAATGCTTACTTGAGCTGTATAAGCAGAAGAGTTCTAGGCTGAGTGAACAAAAACCTAACTTGAATTACAGAAACAGTGATTCACAGTCCCTTAATAAATTCCCAGACTTGAGACAGTTTATAGACCCATAGCCCCTTGAAAGAGGATAAGTCTAGGTCCCATTGGGGAAAGATTCTGTTATACTGCCAAAAATTTTGCCGTTAATCTTAAACCCATCTTTCCCCAAAGAGACCTATGGCCTCTTTCCAGGGTGACTGTGTATTGGGGAAAAGGAAATGATCAGACATTTCAGAGATTATTAGATGCTGGCTCATACATGGCATTAATTACAGAAGACCCAAAATATCACTATGGTCCACCAGTCAGATTAGGAGATTATGGATGTCAAGTGTTTGATGGAGTTTTATATCAAGTCCATCTCATAGTGGGTCCAGTGCATCCCCGGACCCATTCTGTCGTTATTTCCCCAATTCCAGAATGCATAATTGTAATAAACATACTCAGCAACTGGCAGAATCCCTTCATTGTGTCCATGACTTGTGGAGTAAGGGTTATTATGGTAAGAAAGGCCAAGTGGAAGCCACTAGAACTGTCTCTGTGAAGCAAAACAGTAAATCAAAAGCAATACCAGATTGCAAAGATTAGTGACACGATCAAGGATTTGAAGGCTGCAGGGGTGGTGATTCCCACCACATCCCTATTCATCTCTCTTATTTGGCCTCTGCTGAAAACATATGGAGCTTGGAGGATGACAGTAAATTATCATAAATTTAACCAAGTGGTGACTCTGACTCCTATTGCAGCTGCTATCCCAGATGTAGTATCATTGCTTGAGCCAATCAACACAACCCTGGTAACTGGTATGCAGCTGTTTATCTGGAAAATGCTTTTTTCTCAATTGCCATTAGTAAGGGCCACCAATAACAGTATCCTTCAACTGTCAAGGCCAGCAATGCACCTTCACTGTCCTGCCTCAGGGGTATATCAACTCTCCAACCCTATCTCATAATATTTTCCACAGGGATCTTGATTGTCTTTCCCTCCCACAATACATCACACATATTGATAAAACTTATTGGTAAGGCATTTGTGTGAGAGAGAATGGGACATAAATCCAACAAAAATATAAGTGCCTTCCACCTCGGTGAAATTTCTAGGTGTCTAGTGGTATAGGTCATGTCAAGATATCCCTTCTAAAGTGAAGGATAAGCTATTGCACCTGGCCCCTCCTATGACCAAAAAAGAGGCACAATGCTTACTTGGTCTCTTTGGATTTGGAAAACAACATATTCCTCATTTGGATGAGCTACTATGGCCCATTTATGAAGTGACCAGGAAAGCTGCTAGTTTTGATTGGGGACCAGAAAAAGAGGAGGCTCTGTGACAGGTCCAGGTTGCTGTGCAAGCGACACTGCCACTTGAGCCATATGATCCAGGAGATTCAATGGTGCTGGGAGTGTCAGTGGCAAATATAGTTGCCATCTTTAGCCTTTGGCAGGACCCTACAGGAGAATCACAACACAGACTCTTAGGATTTTGGAGTAAAGCCCTGCCATCTGCTCCATATAACTACTCACTTTTTGAGAAACAGCTTTTGGCCTGCTACTGGGCCTTAGTAAAGACTCAATGTTTAACCATCATCCACCAAATTACCATGGGACTTGAGTTGCCTACCATGAGTTGTGTGTTGTCTGACTCAGCAAACCATAAAGTTGGGTGTGCACTGCAGCAGTCCATCATAATGTGGAAGTGGTATATATGAGATAGGGCACGAATCAGTCTTGAAAGCACAAGTAAGTTACATGAAGAAGTGGCCCAAATGCCCAGGGTCACCACTACTGCTACATTAACCTCTTTTTTCCCCATCTCACAATTATGGCCTCTTGTAGAGTTCCTTATAATCAGTTATTTGAAGAAGAGAAAACTTGGGCCTGGTGTACAGATGGTTCTGCATTCCTGTGATTGCCAATGGGCTCATGAAAAAAGTGGCCATGTTGGTAGGAAAGGAAGTTATGCATGGGCTCAGCAATACTGACTTGCCCTCACCAAGGCTGACTTTGCTACAGTCATTGTTGATTACCCAATCTGCCAGCAGACAAGACCCACACTCAGCCCCCAATATGGTACCATTTCCCAAGGTGATCAGCCTGCTACCTGGTGGTAAGTTGATTACATTGGATCACTTCCATCATGGAAGGGGCAGTGATTTTTTCTAACAGGAATAGACACATACTCTGGATATGGGTTTCTTTCCCTGCATGCAATGCTTCTTCCAAAACTACCAATCATGTACTTACAAAATGTCTTATTCATTGCCTTGGTATTCCACACAACATTGCTTTTGATCACAGAACCCACTACACAGAAAATGATGTGTGAGAATAGGTACATGCTTGTGGAACTCACTGGTCTTACCATGTTCCCAATCATCCTGAAGCAGATGGATTGATAGATGTTTGGAATGTCATTTTGAAGATGCAATAATAGTGCCAACTAGGTGGGAATACCCTGCAGTACTGGAGCAGTTTTCTCCAGGAGGCTGTGTATGTTCTAAATCAGTGTCCACTCTGTGGTGCTGTTTCTCCCATAACCAGGATTCTTGGATCCAAGAATCAAAGTGTGGAAATGGAAGGGGAACTATGCATTATTACCCCTAGTGATCCCCTAGGAAAATTCTCACTTCCTTTCCCTGCAACTTTAAGATCTGCTGGTCTACAGGTCTTAGTTACAAAAGGAGGAGTACTGCCACCAGATAAATATAAGGTCTATATTGACAACCGCTAAGTCACTTCATAAAAATCTTCTGGCTAAATCACCTTCATCTTCTACAATATGGCATTTTTATACCACATCATTCAACTTCACACTATCTGTTAAAAGTATTTATTTCTATTAAAACTAAATCTATAAAATAATAACATGTTGCAAATATGCCTGAACAGGGTCTAGACTTAAATTCAATAGGAATCTTGATAATCGTTTGTAAATAAATATCTATTGTGAACATATGTAAAATAAGGGAAATTTTACTTTTTATAATTTTTTTAAAGAAGGTTAAGATTACATAAATGTTACATAAAAAATATAGGGGCTACCCATATGCCCCACTCCCTCTCAATCCCACACTTTTCCACATTAACAACATCCCTTATTAGTGCAGTAAATTTGTTGTGATTGATGAATACATATTGAAGCATTGCTACTAACCATGGACTAGAGTTTACATTATAGTTTACACTCTCCTCCACACAATTTTGTAGGATATGACAAAATATACAAAGGCATGTATCCATCACTGTAATGCCATGATCAACAACTTGTGCGGACTCACAGAGCTTGAGTGTGGAAGATAGGTTATTAAGTATGATTTTTGAACAGATAAAAACTTTATGTTCAATATAAAAGAAAAAAATTTGTAAATTCTATCAAATATAATATTAATAAAAATGAATATTATAAAATGCCTAAATTTACACATTTTTCTTATTTATAAAGCAATTGGTTAAATTTAAATATTCAGATTTAATGACAATATTCAATATTGTGTTTGCAATTTGTCTTAGAACCCAGGTATAGAGTCAAAAGGTTGATTGAAAGGCATGAGAGCTATTCTATTCCATGAGAAGCAGAAAAGAGAAACATTCAGCCTCCTAGCTGCTCTTTGGGGGTTTCCTCTGTGGATAGGAGAGATGAGAAAATCCCTTGGTGTGCTTAGTCCCATAGGCAATTTCTGAATGAACAAGAATTAGTAATTCCACAAGTAAGGCAAACTCTTAGATAATTGTGGATGTTCCAATGGCCTTCACATCTCATGTAAACTATGAATAGAATATAATTCTGTACATAGTTCTGTACTATTGTTAAATATGTGACTTGGAAAGCAATAAAAACTTTCTCTGGTAAAATGAAGCTTATGCTGCTATGATCCCAGCTCAAATACCTTGGGTAGATTTACTCTTTGATGTGAAAACAAGTTTGTCATACCTATGCCAGTTACTAGAGCAATAACCTGAAGATTAATGATAATATATATTGATAATATATATACATAAATCTATATAAACATACCTATAAATATTCATTTATTCATAACTGTTACAAAGTAGCTCAAAAAGGAGACACATAATATTTCCAGTAATGAGGATAAGAAGGATTTACAGTAGATAGCTACAAGATGACATTGAAAAGAAAGTTCACACCTACTTTTATTTAGTGATTGAACTATGCTCTCTTACTTGAGAATCCATAATTACATGATGTGCAAAAGTCCTTGACATCTGAGGGAATTCTTGAGTATATTTCCCATTTCTGCTTAAATTGGGTCTCTTCTAAGTAGCCTTTTCAGAGCCCACTTAATATCCTTGTTTCTCAAGGTGTAGATCAAAGGATTAAGAGAGGGTGTCACTACAGTGTAGAAGAGAGTAAGGAATTTACTGTGGTTCTGCATGTACTTGCTTTTGGGCTGGATGTAGACAGAAATTACAGGCCCAAAGAACAAGACCACAACAATCACGTGGGTCCCACAGGTCTCAAATGCT
Source organism: Cabassous unicinctus (assembly GCA_029593785.1). Lineage (NCBI taxonomy): Eukaryota > Metazoa > Chordata > Mammalia > Cingulata > Chlamyphoridae > Cabassous > Cabassous unicinctus. The sequence continues at coordinate 13,838 of JAQZBX010062438.1, forward strand.
CTCCTCCTGCCTTCAGCAGATTTTATCCTTAGCACACTTCTAACAATGCAGCCATAGGAGGTCAGAATAAGCCCCAAGGGTGTAACCCCATAGAGAACACTAGCTATGGTGAGCCCATTTTCCAGGAAGGTTGTATCCCCACAGGCAATTTTCATCAGGGCAGGCTCCTCACACATGAAGTCATCCACCTTGTGGTGGCTGCAGAGGGGCAATTGGAAGACAAGGACAGTCTGCACCGTAGATTCCAAAAAACCACTAACCCAGGCCATAGCTGCTAGCTGCTGAAGAAGCTTTGGGTGCATGATTACACCATAGTGGAGCGGTCGGCAGATGGCACTGAAGCGGTCATAGGCCATCACAGTCAGGAGGACACATTCCGTGGAGCCCAGCCCTAAAGCCATGTACAGCTGGATGACACAACCAGCATAGCTAATGGTCTTCTCAGGGCCCTTGAGGTTCCAAAGCATCTGTGGTATGATACTGGTGGTGAAGCAGAGGTCCAAGAAAGAAAGATTGCAGAGGAAGAAATACATGGGTGTGTGGAGCTTGGGGTACAGGTATGAGACCAGCATGATGGCTGTATTCCCTGCCAGAGTCAGAACATAAATGACAGCAATGACCGGGAGGAGAAATTTCTCCAGCTGGGGCTGGTCAGAAAATCCCAGGAGAATGAAACCTCCTGGATTGCTAAAATTTGTCCCTCTCATTGGTTCTTCATTGTGAGTCACTTTTCTAGATCATTCCCATTTATTGCTGTAGGGAGGAAATCAGATACCATAACTGATGGAAAAATAGCAAACTGGTTTGGAGACTGGAATCATAGAGAGAGAAACAACAGAGATAAACTAAAGCAAAAACTATGTGATAAGGTGATTTGTTATGTAGAGAGGCAAATTCTTAAGTCCTGAAAGCATCTATTTCATTGAAAGAAGGTATGTGAACAGAGAATAAATTTTAGAATTTTGAAATAAAATATATTTGATGTATGTACCAAACACTGTGAAAATGATCTAAATAGGCATCTAAAGTGCATGCTGTGGAAAGGAAAACAAATTGAAAAATAAATATTGCCACATACGTAGATACATGATTGTTAGACAATAGAAGTAATATACTAATTGAAAGATACTTCAAGTGAGCAAGAGTTGGAGAGAGAGGGTACATAAATTTGGAGACACAGACAATATAATAATAGAAAATTTTAAACAGGAAACTTAGATACAAGTATAATTAATATAAAGTTATTTGTTTTTCTGTGAAACACGTAACTACTCTAGGTAAACCTGGTGACAGTAAGGAAAACAGCTATGCACTCCCTATTTGATTCATTGATCTACAATACAAATATTGTTCTCTAGAATCAATTTACTGTTTTCAATTAGCAAGCTTTTCCCCAATGGCACCCAAGCTCAACATGCTTTAGGATGTTTTTATTGTGAGTCCATGAATTCAGTCACCTAATGCAAGCCATTTTCTTTTGAGAAGTAAATTGTGTAGAACTTATCAGTGTTTGTGGATTATTAATTCCAAAGATTAAGAAATGTGTTATGCATTCTAAAATTGACTGAAGTGTTGGCAGCACAATTCTGTGTTGAAAACGAGGGTCACTGTGTGAGCACATTGAATGGATTGTAGGAATCCAGTGGTGGATGATGGATTGTGGTTAACAGAATAAATATGAGAACGTTCCTTCATTAACTATAACAAATATATATTATTAATACAGGTTGTTAATATTTGTGTGAGTCGGGGGACAAGTACACCAAATGTAAGATATGGGCTATAGTTAGTAGCAATATTTTGACAATGCTCTTTCACAGTTTATAACAAATGCTTCACAGCAATGCAAGGTGGTAGTGGTGGGGTGATGTATGGAAGCCTTGTATGATATGATTGTTTGTAAGTTCACAACTTTTCCTAAACACTTCTTGTTTATGTATGTTCATATATAAATAATATACTTTATTAAATTTTTAAAAATTTTTTTAAAAAATATTTTAATGAAGTTGTTCTTCGAATGTTCAATTGTGAAGTTCCCAAAATAACCCAAACATGCTGACCTCATGCCCTCCATGTCTAAACAACTTCACATAAAGAAAAATATGAAAACAAAAAACCTCTCCACTGGAAATGTCTTATATGACCTCAAATCCTAACTAGCAAACAAAATCCAAAACTTTCTTTTATGAATCTGAGGTCTGGTCTTAGGCAATTTTTAACAGTACAGTTTAAAGAGAATACGTGGCTTATTTTCTTCCACATTGGTGGTAATAATCAAATGCACTCTAAATGTTCCAAGATGACATTATCATGTGTTCTATAGAGGATAAGCCTCTTCTGATGTTATAATAACAAATGAAACTGACACTACTGGTTATATTACCTTTTGTCTAAAGATTTTGGTGGTAAAATAAAATCCCTGGCTGTGGGGATTCACCAGAATTGACAAACTTTAGCAGGCACAATTTCCTCTACTGTACAGGAAAGGGCAAAAGAACTGTGCTGTTGAAGGATTGGATGTCAACTGAAGAGAGACCATGGGTGCCTGCATTTTCCTGGTGTAACTTTACAAGGTCACAATTTTTTTGCCACATGGATTTTTTGCCTTCAAATTAACCAATATATTCCAAGAGAACCCCAGGCTAAAAGTCCTCACCACCCTTTGACTTTCCTGTTTATCAAAATGAGGAGTAAGGGTATTTATGTCTGCAAAGATAAGAAAGTAGTCAAATTCCCATGACTCTGAATATAGTACAATGTTGGACTACAGAGGAAAAGCTGCTTCTATTCACTACATAAAGAAACAGCCTGGATTTTCTTAACTTTGAAAAAAAATGTCCTTTATTCTTTTCCATGCCATAATAAAGAAAACCCTACCTTCTGTGAAGAATGACAATTAGCTGCAGAAGATTTGTGAAGAATGACAATTAGCTGCAGAAGATTTGGTAGCTTTGGTAAAAAGTTCAATTATGGTCACAGTTCAATGACAGGCAGTGGAAGAACCATGTGTGGGTATCCTGTTAGCTCAAACTCTCTCCTGCAATCTCTTGGCTCAA